>JAUEJL010099641.1:0-25653 GCA_032274825.1 Drosophyllum lusitanicum
CTGGCATGCACCTAATACATGATCTACAAGTATTAAGCAAGGCATAGCATACTAACAACATAATAAGACTTACACTTTCGTTCTTAAGCATACCTGCAATAAAACTCAAGCATACATCGTATTATCGTACATAATCAACCAATTAGTCATTTAGCAATCAAGTATCCCTCTATTGAGAATTATGAAAGCAAGTACTCACCTGAGTGGCTTATATCAACAGATATTCTGTTCTGGCTTCGTTAACGCGTCAGGTTCACCTAAAATATCGGCAATCGTGTTAAGCGTTTGCACACATTAGGTTCTATTGCTAGAACACGTACAAGAACCATATAAGGTTCATAAACACCTTAGAATAACCTTACAAGGTTCAGCACAAACACGTGCCTTTAAAATGCTTAACATTAAAATTGATCATTTCTGATTTCCACCCGACGCGTCGCGTCCAGGCATTGGACGCGTCGCGTCGCGCCCTCATGCGACTATCGGATCAAATAAAAGTCGGACCCCACATGCGAAAGTCGGATGACCCATGCGACCATCGGATCTCCCCATGTGACAGTCGGATCAATGAAAGTCGGATCAAGAAAGTCAGATGAGCAAATGTCGGATGAAAAGTGAAAGTTGCATGACATATACGGGAACGCGTCGCGTCCCCTTGTTCGAAGCGTCGCGTCGCGTGCCGACCTGCACTTCATCTTCTTCTTGTTCATCATCCATCCGACTTACTTCTCAAACCTACTTATTTCCATATTTATAAACTCATCTTTTTCACTTCAAAAACCACTTTAAACATCATATAACACCTAAACAATCACCAAGAACTCATCAAATCCAATTATAGACATCAAACATGGAAAACCCACTTGTCAAGTAAGCTCTCCATGTTCAACAATGGACTTCATTTGTTTATGAGTTCTAACAATCAAAACTTACATATATCTAACATCAAACATCTTTAATCTTCACAACAAACATCAAACTAACCTTTTTTTGAATTATCAACTTCAAATCTTCAAATCCTTACTTTCAAGAACTCACGAGAGCAATATCTAGTGTGTGTTTGTGTGTGTTTTGGTAGTTTATCAACTTTTGACTTATTTAGTCAATATCAACACTTACTCACATATATATCTTCTTATCAAGAGGCAAACCGCCTCTGGACTAAGAATATCTTCTTTCTTTATCTAACTTTCTTTTAATCAACTAATATGTATACATATATATAATTAACTCTAACAACATAATACACAAACATACATATATATAATTAACTTCAATACCCCAACTTTCTTACATTCATACATAACTAGAATATCCTCCTATTCTATTAATTACATACGCACTCATATTCAATTACAACTAGGCCCAAATCGAGGATGTTACACATATAATGTCTTTATTTGTTTTATTCGTTTACATCTTTTGGTTCTAGAATTGGTGTAACGCTTTTATTATAAGAACTGTGGGTTTAATTATAAACAGTTGAAATTGCAGCTCTAGCAAGCTTTTGTGTGTGGCTAGCTTTTATTCGTTTACATCTTCTGGATCCAAATATGATCACATCCTTTCCTTCCTACACTTCAACATCTCCCACCAAATGTCTCTTGGAAAAAAGAATAGCATATTCTTCTGCAATGCCATTGACGCATCTGCCATTTTTTTATTCTAACAACTCATGTCTATCAACTTGATTTTAAGCCGGTTGATTCTTCAAGTTGTTGAGATCAAATACTAATTATTGGCTACTAAATGGCACATGGTGTTTCTGACTCAAGCGGATGAATGCCAACCAAAACTCAAGTATCTGAAGCAGAATGCCTTTGTTTTCTTTATTTTTAAGGCATCTGTTTTGTAGATGATGGTTTGATTATGTCCAGCAGATAAATGTTTTTCTTTCTTTTCACCTCTAACTTCTGATGTCTGCTATATATTCTCTTCTCCCGGATGCCAAACATTTTTTATCTGGCGATCATGAGATTGCTTCTCTTGTAATTAAGAGCGTTTTGAACACACCTCCAACGTAGTCGAAACAAACTTAAGATTGCTTTCATGTCCTTCATTTATATAATAATTAGAGATCTATCTGCTAAAATCTTATTTTAGTTTAGTACGTTTTGTTGATGTACTTCCTTTTGGTAAGTTGTTCCTCAAGCAACAAATTTCGAGAAATGTTTGCGAAGGATGAAGAATATTCCCAATCAGGTAGGATTCTTCTAAAATGTTCTTTGTTTCCGTCACAATGTTGTGAAAAGTTATTCAATTATCATTTCATTTACATATTACAATTAATTTATATCTTTATAATAACTTTAATGTTTATTATTTTTTAAATAAACCCTTGTAATACACGGATGTCTAACCTAGTTTTTAATAAGTCTATAAAATAAGCTAATAACCTTAAAAAAAACAAAAAAAGCCCATAAACAAACACCCCTAATTCTTTCTATTGCATTTATGGCAAATCGAAGGAAAACCGTGTAGGAGTTCTTTGAAAACAAAGACCCAACGCCATTTCCGTAGGCTTCATCCTTCCATCTTCCTTCCTTCCTACCTACGCGGGCTGCTGGAATGAAGCGAGGGTTGGAGTCAATCGAGATATCTGACGACGAATGGTCGAACCAAGATTTTGATTCCTCCAGAATACTCAATAAACCCTCCTCCAAAACCCCTCCACCACCAATCGAGTCTTTCGCTTTCAGAGGCGGAGGAAAGCCGTCTACTTCGAATTCGAAACCCCCCTGTGATTACTCCTCTGACTCCTCAGACTGTGTTGAAATAATCAACGAACATGCTCCTGAGAATTTGGAGGACGATGACTTTGGAGATGCTCCGCTTGCTAGCCGAGGACGGAGGTTTGTGATTGATGATGATGAAGAAGAAGATAATGACGATGATGATGATCTGGATGGAGATAGCGTTGCAGAAGAACAGGAGTGTTACGATGTTGTTGGAAAAGCGTTGCTCAAGTGTGACCAGATTTCGGCTCAACTACGGAGTGAGTTGTATGGTTCCTCCTCCTCGTCTATTGATGTTTGTGATCGTTATGCTGAAGTTGACGCTTCTTCTGTCAGAATCGTTACGAATGTGAGTTCCTGTCTGGTTCTTCTGCCACTCCCGAGTTTATTTTTATTTTATTTTATTTACTTTTTCATTGCGGACAATATACACTCTTGCTTTTGAAAAAAATGAAAATTTTTGCTACTTGTGTTTTGTTTCTTGAATGTTTTAGGAGGATATACATGAAGCATGTGGAGCGGGGGATTCGGGTTTTCAGCCTCTTCTCAAACCATACCAGCTTGTTGGTGTCAATTTTCTCATGCTTCTATATAGGAAGAAAGTTGCAGGAGGTGTGTACCTGTACCTCAACTCATGCATATGTTACCTATGTCTTTCATCTACATAAATAAATCTACTGAAATGAAGCTAAACCTGAATTCAGGGCCTTTATAATCAGTAATTGTTATTGTTTTCTTTGGCCATAAGCCATTAATTCAAGGCATCTTGTTGTTGTATGTCATCTATTAGGCTTGGACGTTTTCTATTTAACAAATAAGATCTGGTTTATGTACTATTAAGTTTGGGTCATTAAACTTTAGTTGGATGATAGAAAATCCCAACATTCATCAGGGCAGACATGGTATATATAATCATCATTTATGTGGGGGGTAATGGGAGAGCCTTTATAGAACAGGAACATGTGCTAGCTATATGATACGGATACAAGAATTAAGAGATGAAACACAGAGAAACACAGGGATTCAAGTAGAAGGAAGTAGTGAATTTCAATGAAGAAGAAAGAACAATTCCAGGGAAATCCTCCCTCTCTCTAAGCTAAAAGCTAGAGCCCATACAAGAATAACAGAAAAATAGAACACGCCTACTACGTCATTCCTTCTACTATTTATTCTAGTCTCTCTCCTCTAACTGACTATTAGCCACTTTCCCTATTTGCCCCTTTCCTCCTTCTAGAATACACGTGCACAACTTTAGGTCTCTGGTCATTAGTCATTAATAAATCATCATTTGCATCATTACTCCCGCTTTGTAAAAGAGTCTTGTCCTCAAGACTGGTAGTAGAAAATTGACTTTGAATCATTGTAGCATCTTCCCAAGTCGCCTCCTCCTCAGGCTGACCTTGCCACTGAATCAACCACTGTTCCTGTGAACCTGGTGCATCAGTACCCGAACGTCGAGCCAAAATAGCTGAGGGAAACAATAAATCAGTTGCGCCTAACTCCAATTCTGGTGGTAAAGCTTGGTCAAGCGGAGCTATCGCTGCTTTCTTTAAAAGAGATACATGAAAGACAGGGTGGATCTTAGATGTAGGGGCAGGGCTAACTTGTAGGCCACTGGACCCAAACGGTCAATAATTTGAAAAGGACCAAAAAACTTGTCTGACAACTTTTGATGAATTCGATTGACAACTGACGTTTGACGATAAGGTTTGAGCTTAACGTACACCCATTCTCCAATAGCAAACTGAACATCCCTTCGCTTCCGATCAGCTTGTTCCTTCATTTTAGCCTGTGACTGAAGTAAATGTTGCTTTAGTTGCTTTAAGGCCTCATCCCTGTCTCTTAATTCCTGCGCAACGGCTTGAACCCTTATCTCTCCTGGAAGGAACTGTACCACCAAAGGGGGTTTCCGACCATAAACCGCCTAAAAAGGAGACATTCCCGTAGAACTATGAAAGGTTGAATTATACCAAAATTCCGCCCAAGGAAGCTACACCGACCAGTTCCGGGGCTGATCAGTGGCAAAACAACGTAAATATGTCTCCAAACAACTATTTATGACTTCTGTTTGTCCATCCGTTTCTGGATGGTAAGCAGAACTCATGTGCAACTCTATTCCCTGTGCTCGAAAAATCTCCTGCCAAAATCTACCGATAAACAAAGGATCACGATCGCTGATTATCGACTTAGGATTACCATGGAGACGAATGACCTCCTTAACAAAAAGATCTCAGCCACCATCTTGGCTGTATAAGGATGCTTGAGCAAAATAAAGTGACTATATTTCGAAAGTCGGTCAACCACTACCAACACGGCATCATAACCCTTTGATTTAGGTAACCCCAAGATGAAATCCATAGAGAGGTGTTCCCAAACAACTTCCGGAATGTCTAATGGTTGTAGAAGTCCACCGGGAACAGTAGCACTTGATTTGCAATGCTGGCAGATATCACACTCCAACACAAACTGTTTAACATCCCTTGACATACCTGGCCAGTACAAATTGGCTGCCAACCTCCGATACGTTCGATAAGAACCAGAATGCTCACCAGAAGCTGAAGTGTGGAATTCCCGTAACAAAGCCGGAATAAAAAGCGACGTACGAGGAATTACCAATCGATCTTTGAAATATAAAATTCCATAATGTAATGAATACCCAGGAGGCACCTTTGTTCCAGAAAGACAAGCTTGCACAAGTGATTGAATTAACGGGTCATCCTTAGCTTCCTGTATCAGTTGAGCCCCCTATAACCAAAGTGGTGTGGACAGAAGCGTTGTTAATGTTCCCGAATCCGCCCTCCGGGAGAGAGCATCAGCTACTCGATTTTCCCGTCCGGCTTATAAAGAATATCAAAGTTGTATCCCAGCAATTTAGCAACCCAATTTTGTTGATCGGGGGTAGTGATCCACTGCTGCAGTAGAAACTTCAAACTTTTCTGATGAGTATGAACAATAAAAGTGGTACCCAAAAGATAAGATCTCCAATGCTGAACTGTCAACACTAAAGCCATGATCTCACGTTCATATGCAGATTTGGCAAGATTCCGGTCACTCAAGGCTTTACTATAATAAGCAATCGGGTTTCCCTCCTGCATTAACACTGCCCCAAGACCACGCCCCGAAGCATCACATTCCACCGTAAAGGGAAGATCAAAATTAGGTAAGGTCAGCACCGGAGCTGATACTAAAGCCTGCTTGAGGGCCTCGAAAGCATGCTGAGCCTCCTCACTCCAACGAAAAGCATTTTTTTTTGTCAAGTCAGTCAAAGGTCGTGCAATACTTCCATAATGCTTCACAAACTTCCGATAATAACCCGTAAGCCCCAAGAACCCGCGCAATTCCTTAATTTGTTTGGGGACAGGCCAATCCACCACAGCCGCCACTTTACTTGGATCCATAGAGACCCCATTACCGGAAATAATATGTCCCAGGTATTCTACCACCGTCTGACCAAACGAACATTTCTTCTGATTTACCCGAAACTGATTATTGAGCAGAATCTCTAAAACTTTCTGTAAATCTAGCAAATGAGCAGACCAGCTGGGACTATAAACCAAAATATCGTCAAAGAAAATGACCACTTTTTTTCGTAGGAAAGGACGAAAAATATCATTCATAATGGCTTGGAAGGTAGAGGGGGCATTCATAAGACCAAAAGGCATTACCAAATATTCGTAATGCCCATCATGAGTGCGAAAAGCTGTCTTGTCGATGCTACTAGGATGAACACGAATCTTATTGTAACCCGACTTCAAATCGAGCTTAGAAAAAAACTGAGCTCCATGTAATTCATCCAAGAGTTCGTCGACCATGGGAATGGGAAATTTGTCGGGAACGGTGGCTTTTTTGAGGGCCCGGTAGTCCACACACATATGCCAGGACTTATCTTTCTTTCGAACCAATAAAACGGGGCTTGAAAAAGCACTCTTGCTAGGTCGAATCATTCCCAAAGAGAGCAGCTCTTGTACCTGTTTCTCAATTTCTGTTTTTTGGACGTGAGGATAGCGATAGGGACGAACACAAACGGTTTCATTGGGTTGTTTGAGCACAATGGTATGGTCATGTGATCGAGTGGGGGGCAAGCCGGTCAAAGCATCAAAAACGACCTTATGACCATCCAGAAGTCGGTGTAATTCCTCCTGTTGTGAGAGTGACAATCCATCCGCTACGTCGGCTTTGAAAGAAGAAAAAGAAGGACTAGCCAAATGGATAGAATCAGAGCAAGATAACCATTGTTGAAAAGCAACCTGGTGAGTAATTCCCTTGAGAGTAACCCAATTCCCCTTATGAAAAAATCTCATCCAGGAATCCTGCCAATTGTGAATAACCTCACCCAATGACCGCAACCATTCCATACCCAATACCATGTCCAAAGTCCCATTGTCAATAATCAAAGCATTAATTTGAAATGAACAGGCCCCAATGAAATTGTGAGATTATAACACTGTTCAGTAATTAACACCTTATATCCATCCCATAATTGAATACGGATGCCCTCAAAGGAAACAATAGATAATCCCATAGAAAGAGCCAACTTACGAGAGAGAAATCTGTGCGTGGCACCACTGTCTACCAAAATTATCACCGGAAGATGAACCAGTAGTCCCTCCAGTTTCAAAGTTTGCCCACCCGATTGAGCCACTTGAGCTCCAAAAAATTCCAACACGGAGCACATCCCCTGAACAGTCTCCGGTGAGTCTATTTCCTCCGTAATTGGAAGTTCCTCCAAACGACATTGGGTTCTCACATCCTCCTCCGATTCGTCGTCTCCCAACACAAGGATACGTAGTCTACCCTCCGGGCATTTGTGTGCTGGACCATATTGCTGACCACATCGGAAACATAAACCTTTTTTCCGGCGATCCTCCCATTCCGTACGTGTAAGAGAACGAGTTCCCCGGTCACGAGTAACGGAGGGAGTAAAGTCTGGGGAAGAAGAACCGTATTGGCGATTAGGGTACAAAGACCGATTGGGCTCGGGGCGCACAGGCCCACCCATCTTAGGAGAAAAAGGCCCACGAACTTCAGAACGGCCTAACAAGCGATCGCCTGACACGGAACCTCCAGTCTGTTGATATCGAAATCGAAATTGAGACACACCCCCCGATGATGGTCGTAACATTTCCTCCACATCTTTAGCAAGGTACATGGCATCCAATCGGGAAGAAGGCCGATGAAGCCTGACCCATCGCTTAACTTCATCCCTTAAACCTGCCACAAAATAACCCAACACCTGGGATTCCGGTAAACGAGGAACAAGCGATAACAAGTACTCGAAATCATCAATATAATCATGAATTGAAGAAGTCTGTTTAATCGTTGCTAACTGTTCGTAGGGGTTTTGGATCTCCAACCCACTAAATCGTTGAAGCAATTCCAATTGAAATTGTTCCCATGTTAACGAATCATGCACCAGAATGGTAAACCAATGCTGGGCAACCCCCATCATGCTCAACTGAGCAAGACGTATACGTAAATGAGGAGGGGTATTGTTAATATCAAAATACAACTTAGCTTTTTGAATCCAGCCTTGAGGGTCAAACCCACAGAATTCTGGCAATTTGACCTTCTTTACTGCCCAAGGAAGTCCGTCAGATGAACGAACCGGAGAGTGACCCCCCTTAGCGAATCCCTCATCGTCGCCGGGATTGAAGAAGGCACTGGAGCCAGAACCTCCACCCCCATCTGGCGACCGGTGTTGTTTACCTGATTGCTTCATCCATCCTAACATGAGCTTGCGAAATTCCGCCGACTCCACCTTATCGGTCTCCAACGATTGTAGCGATAACTTGATGGCCGCCACATCGGAGTGCAATCGTTGAATCTGCTCCTCATGCTGCTCCATACGGTTCTGAACGGAACGAGTCTCCATTGAAAAGAGGCGACGCAAGGACGGCAGGTACGGTGGCAGGTCGGACCAATGATACGAATACAAGAATTAAGAGATGAAACACAGAGAAACACGGGGATTCAAGTAGAAGGAAGTAGTGAATTTCAATGAAGAAGAAAGAACAATTCCAGGGAAATCCTCCCTCTCTCTAAGCTAAAAGCTAGAGCCCATACAAGAATAACAGAAAAATAGAACACGCCTACTACGTCATTCCTTCTACTATTTATTCTAGTCTCTCTCCTCTAACTGACTATTAGCCACTTTCCCTATTTGCCCCTTTCCTCCTTCTAGAATACATGTGCACAACTTTAGGTCTCTGGTCATTAGTCATTAATAAATCATCATTTGCATCACTATATAACCACCTTCTAAATCTTGGAGACAATTTTTTTTCTTTTGTGAATGCCCCAAGAATATGAGCTTTTCGTTGTAAGCGAATGAAAGACATTCAATTCTATGTATGTCAGTAAACAACTCCTGCTGCATGTCACAAATCTATATAAAATATTTAAGCCTTATCTTGTGAAACTATGTGGACCGATGCATGTAGTTCAGGCAATCCATGATGGCGGTGTACAGTCTTGTTACTTGTATACCGACATCCATTTCATTTTTCCTACAGTTGGTTGTCAGTCTTCTTCATTTATTGCACACTTACATACCTTCTTTGTCAATTACTTGAGTTTTTTATTTCCAAATTACAAAGAAAAGATTTTGTTTCTTTAACTCAAATAGAGGTAATATTCCCTCTTTCCAGGAAATAATGTAAAGCTTTGGCACATAATTTAATAGAAGTTTTTGACTAATCAACAAGTACCTAGAGTACATGAGAAGAACTTGAGAAATTTGTGAACCACATTCAGGGTTACCACTTACCAGTATCGCACTATAATTGCTAACTATCAAATAGGTGAATTTAGAAAAGGTATCTCTCCAGAAGAGGGGAATGTTTTTGGACAACATAACATAGCAAGTTTTGTATTTTCTCAAGGGAATAAATACACATGATATGTGTATTTCTTTTCTTGGCATCATTAATCTTGTATAGTCAACCTTTTGTAGCGACATGGTGTCTCCTCAAAATCAGCATTCTTGATGTGCGCAATTAGACGACTCTATTGGTTATCATGACATGTTATAGCATGACATTGTGTCCTGATGTCCTTATTTGCAAATCCTTTTAACTGTTATTTATTATCTTCAGACACATTGTTTTGCTAGGTAAGTATGCATATGGTTTCAAGGAGCGTTTGGGTGTGTGTTTTGAAAGTGATCTTGAAACAACCACAGTTAGATAATTGGTTGTGATAAAATATACTGTAAGAATTGGAATATGCTTCTGCCGCTTGTAATTGTAATAATCGGATAATCAAGTGTTTGAGTGTGTGGCAAATTTTGATTATATGAGAAACGCATAGATAAAATGACAGAAAATGACATGCTTGTGAAAAAAAAGTGAGACATGTTGTGAATTGGGAGTAAAAAGATCTCTATTTGGTTAAATGAAGGATTAAACTGGCAATTTAGGTAACTCATAATCAGTTTCTTAAATTGTTACAGCTAGCATGAAACTTTCAAAGTTGATTATTTGAGCCCTGTAAGATGAAGTAATCAGAAGCAGATTCTGTTTATCTAAATATTACATAATGTGATTGCTGACTGCTGCAAGCCTGCAACTTCACAGTAATCAGTCAATTTCTATACGTTAATCCAAACATCTTATTCTTGATTTTTTAAATGCAGCAATATTGGCAGATGAAATGGGTCTTGGTAAGACTATACAGGTATGTCTCTATTCGGATATCCTTTTAGCAGAAATCCATCCAGATGATCTCTTCTGGTTATTCTTTTTCTTTTGTTGTTGTTGATGTTTATCCGTCTATGAGTAGGCGATAACCTACCTTACCCTACTGAAGCACTTGGAAGACGACCCGGGACCTCATCTGATTGTTTGTCCTGCTTCTGTTTTGGAAAATTGGGAAAGAGAACTGAAAAAATGGTGCCCATCATTTACAGTGCTCCAATACCATGGAGCTGGAAGAACAGCTCATTCTAAACAGTTGAATTCTTTGTCAAAGAGTAGAATGCCACCCCCATTCAATGTCATTCTTGTATGTTACTCGCTGTTTGAACGACACAGGTTAGTTAGCTACATGTTTGTTTTTGTCCCTCATGTCATTTTCTCTGTCGAGACCGGAGGCTACCCATTCGTACTAATGAATTTATTTGGAATTTGTTTTTTCTAATGGGGCAAAAATGCAATTTGATTAGATTAGCTTTAAAAGGAAACAGGCTACATGAGAATCGTAAGTCTTCCAATGTAATTTTGATGCATAAATCTAGCGAAAATTTTCATATAATAATTTAGAGATTTTTATTAAAATAATGAGTGTGTACACACATACATATATGTATACTAGCATAGTACCCACGCAATGCGGTGGCGATGGCGAAATGTTTGTGCTCGATAACATTTCGGGTTTCAAGTATGTAAGAATATGGTATTTGTGGAATGTCGTGTTAGCAAATAGTTTCTTTTGACAACATATCCATTTTCTTTCTCTGTTTTCAGTTTTCTGTATTTCTCTTTTTTTCTCATCAATTCTTTTATTGGCTGTTAACATAATTTTTGAAAAACTACAAAATAAGCAAAAAGTTATATAATTATGTTTAATGAGTTGTTAAACAACGTTTACCATAAATTAGCCGAGCTAATAAAGGAGATGATTGATTGGACTTTTGCGTTGAGTATTTCTATTATTTGCATAAAAACATGTACTACCTAAACTTTAAGTAGTCTTAAAAAGTTAGAGGAGAGAGAGTTTAAACCCTTTTATATTAGTAAAAATATAAATATATGTGTAATCATATTTGGCACATGAATTAATTATTTATTAATAAATAAGTTTTTTGGCCAAAAAGTAATTTGGATTTCTGGGTGAAGTCAAGCTTAGCAAATTACATGTTTTTGTGACCTCTGTTTAGTTGAGATTTGTGTTTAAGATTGGTTTTACAGTGCACAACAGAAAGATGACCGTAAACTCCTGAAACGTTGGAAATGGAGTTGTGTTCTGATGGACGAGGCACATGCTTTAAAGGATAAAAACAGTTACAGATGGAAAAACTTGATGTCTGTTGCAAGAAATGCCAACCAGCGTTTGATGCTTACAGGGACTCCTCTGCAAAACGATCTACATGTATGTATTATCTGGAGGCAATTTATCCGAAAAATAAGAATTCAAAACGGTGTCTTCTGAAAAGTGATTCTTCCAATTGATGAATCTGATGATGCTATATTTCAAACTGCTGGTTCCTGAATATGTGACAAATTCTGTTTGATTGCAGGAGCTATGGTCATTGTTGGAGTTTATAATGCCCGATTTATTTGAAACAGAAGATGTCGACCTAAAAAAGCTATTAAATGCAGAAGACACAGAATTGATTGCTCGAATGAAGTCAATCTTGGGACCTTTTATTCTAAGACGTTTAAAATCGGATGTAATGCAGCAGTTAGTTCCAAAGGTTCAAAAGGTATGTATGAATATGATATATGCTATGCTCAAAGAAAATAAGCTCTATTTGGGAGCCCTGAAAAGAGTCAGAAAATTAATTCAGCATCTAAGAAGATTAAGCCGCAAATGTATTCCCACTAGAAAATGATACATGATCACTAAGGACAAATATAGGTTGTCTGTATAAGCTTTATGGTCATGTAGAGGTGGAAAATTCAACCTATTACGAATGGGTCGACTTGGGTCGCGTTCTATCTCAAATGAGTCCCAAAAAAGAAGTAGCTGATAGGAAAATAGGTCAAAAGGGTTGACAGTCGCCGAAAGTCTATATTCAATGCATAAACCTCTTAACGTTGTTTTGTTCACGATTATCTTATTAATATCATCGTAATAAATATTGGTTTTGCATCAATGCTGCTTCAATTATTCATTTAGATTTTAACAATTTCGGCAAAAAAGCATTTGTGTGAATGTGTGTCAACTGTCAACGCAACCTTGCTTGTTTTGTAATTAGAAAAATGACCCGTTCTAAACGAAACTCTGATTGTTTGCTCCAGTGTTTCTTCACCAAGAGCAGCTAGTACAGACACTCAGACAGTCATCAAAATCTATTAGATGGGTGTCAGGAATGTTTACTATTCAAATCCTCCCTGGCTCCCTTTATTTTAACACACACCCTAACACACATCCCTTCCTTGGTGCTTTGAGATCTCTTTATGTAGGAAACATGGAGGTGGAGATTTCAAGTTAATTTCTTATGAATGGCGTTATATTTTATCTCTAACCGGTAAAAATAGCTTAAGCGGAAATGAGTCAAATGGGTCGAACAAGTCAACAGTCGCCTAAATGTATCATCAATGCGTAAAATCACTCCTGAGCAAAAAAAAAAAAAAATGCATCAAACAGTTGTAAATCATTTTCTCACATATATTACACGTTAGTTATAATTTAAAATTTTGGACAAAAATGTTTCAGGTCAATCCAACCCTACCAGATTTCGCCTGCCCATATTGCCACATCTTACAAAATGTTTGCGCAGGTTGAATTTGTTCGCATGGAAGAGGAACAAGTTAAAGCTTATCAAGAAGCCATTGAGGAGTATCGTGCAGCTGCACATGCTCGTATGTCCAAGTCTGGGGAACGTAACAACTCTTCTCTTCCTCGTCGTCAGATTTCGAACTATTTTGTTCAGTTCAGAAAGGTTTCAGTGATAATTTTATGCATGTTACTTCTCTAACTAAAACCACTTACCAAGTTACTGATAATTGCATGCTTTTTTATACCAGATTGCAAATCATCCATTACTGGTGAGACGCATTTACACAGATAAAGATATTGTCCGATTTGCTAAAATGTTGCATCCCAAAGGGGTATTTGGTGTTGAATGTACCTTGGACAGAGTAATTGAGGAGCTTAAAAGTTACAACGATTTCTCTATTCACAAGGTAGTTAATTATCTGACTTACTTATTTCTTCCGCCTGTTTTTTGTTTCACCACTGCTTCTTCCACCGAGTAATTGAGCTACTAATTGGATTGCTTTTGAAAATGATTTGGCATTTTGAGTGTGATATTGTTATGTAGTTTTTTAGTTCATTCATGAGGTGACAAAATTTCCAACAGTTAGTTTTTTTGAGGTATTCAAGAGTTAATTTCTTTTCTTTTTTTTAGTATCAAATGTTATTCTGAAAATCTGGCCTGTATCTTCTTCCATTAGAATGAATGAAGATGGTATAAATCAATGCCTTGTTGTGTGACACTTGTGTCGTCATAAATAAAACTGGCATATGCTTCTGCAGCACTGCTAAAGCGGTTATTATAAGAAATTAAGAATCGTATTTCTGAATGATATAGGAGTGCTGACATCATGATGTAGGAAGTATCACCAAGTTATTGGACTAGGCTATGTGGCAAAACTAGGGGATGTTTTGGATTTGAAATTTCAAACTAATTATCTGATTATTGCAATTCGAGATACTTAATGTTTCCAATGTTTAGATAAATATATTTTGCTTCTAATTGTCTGATTATTTAGGGGCAATTTAACCAGTTTTGGATAATAAGTATCATATGTAGTACAACAAACTTAATGATCCAAGGCGAAACTAAAATTACAGAATACACATTCTTTCTATTACCATTTTACTATAATTTCTCTTTTTCATAAAATTACATATCTGGTTATTTTTTTTATGTTATATGCTAAATAATTATACTTTGTCAAACACTCAAACATCTAAGATTATCATTACAAGTTCTAGCCATTCAAACACCATCATTTACAAGCTGTTTTGGTACAACTTATTATCTGATCCTAATATTCTAATACCATGATCACTTTCAAACACGCCACCTCCTAACATTTCGTATATTGAATGTAACATGGTTAGTGGATTATTTATATATATGTATATTTCCTATGATGGCACTAATTTTTTTTCTTTTTCGTTGTAGCTTTTACTTTATTATGGCGATGGTGCTTCAAAACATCTTTCAGATGACCATGTTATGATTTCTTCAAAGTGTCGGGTATATGATAAGATATTGATCCAGTTTTTACAATTCTCTTAGAATCACACAAATTAACACGTGACAGTAATTGAGCTGAGCTGGTGGACCTATGGTGCAGGCTTTGGCTGGACTTCTCCCTAAACTTGTGCGTGGTGGGCACCGGGTTCTTATTTTTAGTCAGTGGACTTCAATGCTTGACATCTTAGAGTGGGCTCTGGATGTGATCGGGGTTACATACAGGCGTCTTGATGGCAGGTACAACTCAACTTTGGTTTTATGCCAGTTATTTTATAGATGTGGCAAAGTAAATGGGTTGATATTGGTTATGCTTTATCTCTAATAGATCAAATGGATGTATTTATAGACATAGCAAAGAATCAGGTCAATGTAAACATCATCTATATGTACTTATTTGCATAAAAACCTCCTAAATTGCTTTAGTAAAGTTAATTTTGTAATAATGTAGTTTTTTTATAATGAAATTTACACATTAATATCTCAGAAGAGTCAAAAATGCGGATAAAAAGTTATTGTAAATGTCAGCAAATAACTATTAATGAACATTTACCTAACCTGTTTTGAACACTGAAAATTTACTCACTCTGACATGTTAACTAACCTGCCCAATTTGCCACCTTGATTAATTTGTATTGTATGCTGATACATGTCAAGACTCAAGAGGAGGTCTGTTACTGTATAATGTATATGTCGGCCAATAACTATTGATGAAGATTTTAATTTCCTAGTCGCTTAAGGGAGACTGATTCGTATTCTGTTGTACTTAGGATTTGCGATTGCAACCTCTTATTTGAAGAAGCGGATGATACTAATTTCATTCATATGATATTGATATGAATCAAATTTTATCATTATATCATATGAATCAAATTGGCAAACACACACAATTAAGATAGATGCTATGATAGATAAAACAAGAACCAAGGGATCTCCAAAGTCACAATGACCTAATTGAAATATTTGAATGAATGAAACAGTGGCCCTACTGGTTGGCCCCTAAGTAAAGCCGATACCCTTAACCCTAATCCCCGTTAAAATAGGAAACTATAATTAATTAATTGAGTTAATTGCGCAAGTCGTTCTTAAGGTTTCCCATATATGTAGATTTGGTCCTCAAAAAACTGAAAGTACAAAAATAGTCCTTTTTCCCATTTTTCGTTGCAAGATTAGTCCTTTACCCTAACTGAAGTTAAAGTTAACCGTTAGTCAAAGATTATTTTGGTCATTTGCCTTGTTATTCTCGTTACCAAACAAGATTTCTTCTCAATAATTATATTTAAGAAAATAAAAATACAAAATATAAAAACCAAATACCACTTTCCCTTGCGATTCACCCAACAGTCTACCACTACCACCGCCTATCACCACCCCACCGCTGCTGGAAACCACAAACACCATCTTCGGTAGCAATTAAACCACCCCCACCACTAATTCAGACCACCATTGATGAACCCCACCTATGGAAGACGAACACAAATCTTGGCGGAGACAAAGGATACACAGATCAACAATAGTAGAAATCAAACAACTCAACCAAATCAACAAATCAAACAAAGTAATTAAGCATCAAGAAATTAAACAAGAAACAAGAGCAGCAAGTTTGATGGATATCAAACAAATCATCAAACCAAATGGGGAGGGTTGCGGGATCGAACTAGAACGAGCAATCAAACCCTAATCGACGGCAACAATCATCGAGCCAAAAGTGACTAATGAACACACGATCTTGATCGGAAACAATTGACTTTGGGACCTCATGCAACCGTACAATCATCAATAGCAATAGCATTCTACAGCTTCTCTCGTTCCCCTGCCTTGGCCTTGTATTGAGCCAAATCGTTCTCCACATCAGCGATCTTCGTCATGTTTGCCCAGAAAAATCTAACAATTTGATATGAATCAAATTGGCAAACGCACACAATCATAATAATAGGCACCTGTAGTTGGATACTTTGATAGATAAATGACGAAACAGCCCCCTCAATAACTTCTCTGCTGATGCTCGGACCTGCCTCCCCTTTGCGACGATGAGATACTTGGCCCTGACGACCCGAACTTCACTTAAGTTGTGATTACTGAAGGATATTTTGACACCTTTGGGAAGTAGTTGCACTCATGTAAAGTTAGGTGCTCATTACTCAATCAAGTAAGTATAGCTCATAGGAGGATATTTTTAAATTCATGCCACTTGGTTATATTGCTTCCTTAAAGATGTGGAAATTTCAACCCATTTACTTATTAACGGGCTGAAAATCGTGTAAAAAGATAATGCATTCAACATCCTAATCCTTTTTATTCAGATTACTAGATTATTATTATTAATATTGTTAATTGTATTTATGGTACCCCTTTTTATGTGAAAAGTACACAGGTAACAGAAAGACAAACAATTGTGGACACATTCAATAATGATACACGTATAAATGCATGCTTGCTGTCGACAAGGGCCGGAGGACAGGGACTGAATCTGACTGGAGCTGATACCGTCATCATACATGACATGGATTTCAACCCCCAGATTGACCGTCAGGCTGAAGACCGTTGTCATCGCATCGGCCAAACCAAACCTGTTACTGTTTATAGGTACCTGCACTTGCATCTCTCTTCGTCTCTCTCTCTCTCTCTCTATATATATATATGTGTGTCTACACACAAACATACATATATATATATATATATATATATATATATATATTGAATGTATATATATATATGTGTCTACACACACTTGCATCTCTCTTCCTCTCTTAGCTGATTTCACTTTTTACGGTGTTGTAAAAATCAGCCTAGGCAGCCGATTAATCGGTGCCTAGGCGGTATACTGACCTACAAATCACTTGATCGGTCAAATTTATCGGTCAGATCAAAATCGGTCCTGGGCGGTCCTTGGCGGCCCTAGGCGGTCAACGAAAGGGTTTGACTTTTTTTTATACTTTTTAAAAAGTGAAATCAGCTTAGGGTTTTAAAGGTATAGGACCTATGGTTTTATTTTTTGAGTTTATTAAACTAATTATGAACTTATAGTTTTTATTTTGTAAGTTTATTATACTTTTTGATGGTTATTGACTTATTTTGTTAGGGTATTGCTAATATTTACCTTTTTAAGATAAATTTCTTTTTAATTTAGGGTCCCCGCCTAGAAACCGATTAATCACCGCCTAGGCCGATTAATCGCTTGAAGGTAGTTGACCGACTGTATACCGCCGAGCGATTCTTACAACCTTGTATATATATAAATATACATAATATGGGGAGGGTTCATTTGAGAACCGTTCTTATTGTGAGAACTAATCTTGGTTAAAGTAAATCAATGGCTAATAATGGGGGAGGGTTTGTTGATATGTCATTAATGGCTTTTAATGACTTATTAATAGGGATATTTTGGGAAAATCAAGCCTCGTTAAATAATGTCCCATACTCCCATCTACCTGGACACAATTCATGGTTGGGTAAACATATAAATGACCAAACTACCGCTATTAATGAGCATAAATGGTGGTTATAAATGGTTCTCACGGCTCTCACATTAAGAATGGTTCTCAAATGAATCTTCCCCTACGAATCATTATTTAGGCAGGCTTGATTTTCCGAAATTACCTCTATTAATGAGTCATTTGAGTCGTATTGCGAGTACCGCGAAAACCAATCTTGGCCCTTGATTAAATTAGATCAATGGCTATAATGCTAATACCTCATTAATGACCTCTCATTAATGGCTTATTAATGACTCATTAACGAGGGTATTTTGGGAAAATCAAGCCTCATTATATAGGGGAAGGTTCATTTGAGAACCGTTCTTATTGCAAGTACCGCGAGAACCAATCTTGGTCCTTGATTAAATTAGATCAATGGCTATAGTGCTAAAGCCTCATTAATGCTTATTAATGACTTGTTAATAAGGGGTATTTTGAAAAAATTAAGTCGATCTAATAACGACTCATCCAACGAGACACAATTCACGGTCGGGTAAATATATAAATGACCAAAAAATGAGCATTAATGAGTCATTTATTTGCGAAAAGTGTGAGAAGCAATCTCAGCCATTTATTTGTATTTGATCTAGTGGTCTAGATTAATATTGTTTTTATTTTTTTAATTTAAAAGGGTTTAATAGCAAACAAAATTTTTCTCTCTCCAATCTATTTCTCTCCTAAATTTTAAATAAAAAACAAAATAAATTAAAATAATTTACTAGTAAATTATTAATTTTACGGAGTTCACAGGTGAACACACCCCACATACGAGTTTTTCATTGTTACTTTGTTCGATAATGAATGCATCCAATAGTTTACGAGTTTTAACTTTTAAGATGAATTTTACAATATTCAATACTGAACACATGTATAGATATATGAGTTTTTCCATTATTACCTAACACAATCAAAGATTTACGAGTTTTTCATCAATACTGTAATCATTGATAAACATAGTCAGACACATTATGTTTCTTAGATTATTTATCATAAAAAGCAAAAAATCTTCGATTTCACCAATAAACCGAAATATATCACCGTATCTATGCATCTTTCACAATTCAGTAATAAACAATATATATGTCAAAATAAACATTACCAAAACCTTAAGAAAGCTATTACAAATGAACTATATAAAATGATCAACTCGTCTGTTCACCTATGAACATCTAATAGAAACCAAATAAAAATCGTGTTAACGTACAATCTAGTTAAACGTAAGTTTCAAACCTTATGTTTAAACAATAAAAACAAAAGAAAATTGTAATTAACAATTAACAAATACAAACCCAAAACAAACCTATATTAAACACAATAATCAAGTATAGAAACCAAATAATGTGTTCCACAGTAATGTGTTCACAAGATTCTTTATATAAACACTATTAAATATGTGTTCAGTGAATACACAAGACCTAAAATGAAATATGTTCGTTGGTGAATAATATATGAAATAGGAGCAACATCGAATGTACAAAAATAAAACTAAATTCTGAAGTAAAAGGATTTTAAAAAAATAAAACAAAGAAAAAAGGTGGTCGGCGATTGGAGGGGTAGTTTGGTGGCGATTGAGGCGACGGGGATGGCGTAGAGGGTTCCTGCGTAGGGCGGCGGTGCTCAGACGGGGATGGTGTCGGATGACGATGGTGTAGAGGGTTTCTGCGTAGGGCGGTAGTTCTCAGACGGGGATAGTGTCGGACGGTGGTGTGAGAGAGAGAGATACCGATAGGAAATGCATAGTCTTAATACTAAAAGGGGGTAAAGGGTAAAATTGGGTTTAAGTTTGTTAGTACTTAGTAGTCTAAATAAATAGAGGATAGTATCCCATGGTAGGGAGGCAGAAAATACATTACGTTTGGAGTCTTGTACTGGGCTCGTAGCCTCTGGCTATCGAGAGAGGGCTGTGCCTTGGATCAATCATCCGATTTTGGATGAATTGAGTCTATCTTCTTGTTCAATTTCAGTTCTATAGCATTTGAGATTTCAGTTTCTGACTATCGATTGGTACTAGTTGCAGTTCATAGTTTCCATTCTGTATCGTATCGATACGGGTAGTTTGGTGGCGATTGAGGCGGCGACAGCGGTTATCGGTGAAGGCGGTGTCATTCACAAGTGGTTCTCGGCATGGTGCCGAGGAAACGACGGTGGTGCCGGAGAAACGGCTGTGGTAGAGGCCGAGAGATCGTGGTATAGAGGGAGATGAAGAGAAATTTAGGGTTTTTAATTGCAAAAGGGGGTAGGGGGCTGTTAGTAGTAGGAGAGTGGAGAGTGGAGAGTGGAGAGTGGAGAGAGGAGAGAGGAGAGAGGAGAGAGAGTTGTGTTAAATCTCCCTTTTACCCTTTTATTTATTTGTAAAAATCATTGAATTTGGTTTTATTTACGAATATGCCACAAGACTTCATTGCCATTGATGAACAATTAATGAGCCGCTAAAATTATTTGTCATTTATTTATTTTAATCAAGGGCAAGATTGGTTTTCACTTTTCATGGTACTCGTAATAAAAATGGTTCTTAAATGAACCCTATATATATATATGGTGAAAGGTTCATATGAGAACCGTTTTTATTGCGAGAACCGCTAGAACCAATCAGTGTTGTAAAACTCGGCCTAGGCGGCCGAGTACCCGGCAATTACTCGCTGGGCGGGGGTCGACCTTGGCTTGCAATGCCTACTCGGACCAATTACTCGGTTCCGGTCAAACTCGGTCAAACTCGGGTCTAGGCGGTCCTACTCGGCTCAAATCGGGCTAGGCGGTCAAAGCAAGTCAACCTTTTTTTTTTCAAAATAAAAAACGGGACACAGCCCAAGACTACCTAGGTTAAAAAAACCTCTTTGTTCTCCCTGTTTCTCACGCCTCCCATCTGGAAGACTTCGACAGTTCATCTGGAGAACTTCGTTCTCCCTGTTTCTCACGTATCTGCGATTTGGGCTTCGAATCACCGACTACAAACTCGTAAGGACTTCGATTTTTAACTCTAAACTTCGATTCTTGCAGACCCCTTCGTGAACAGCTGATTTCGATTAGGATTTTGTATTTTGTTTGTTCTTTTGTTTGATTTCGATTCTAGCATATCATCACATGTAGCACCTGATTTCGATTCTTGCTGTTGATTTTCTTTTGTTTGATTTCGATTCTGACCTGCTGTTGCCTCTAAACTTCGACAGTTCATCTGTTGCCTGTTGTATTCTTCAATTTTGATTCTTGCACAAGCAGTAGCACATGTTAGGTACTTGGATTTTTAGAATGTTGTTGGTAATTGATATCAAATGAATAGTTTTTAGAATGATTTAGTTTTTGTTGTTTAGAATGAGTATTCACAGCAGATCAGTTTTTTTGTTGCTTATATAATTTCGATTGAATGTTGCTTTTCACATTAGTATTCACAGCAGATCACATATCAGTATTTAATATTGCTTATTAAATTTTGTTGGTAAGTTTGTAATTGATCTCAAATGAATCCTTTGTATTTAGTGTTTTTTGTTTTGATTAGATCAGTAGATGAGATGTTTTTGAGTTGCAGAAAGATCAAAGATTTGATTTCTGTTTTGATTAGATCTGTACATCAGATTTGGTGTTTTCTGTTTTGTTGGTAACTAATTTGTTTTTGAACTCTTGTTTTTGTATTTATTGCTCTTTTTGTGCAAGATAATATATGGCATCATCAACAATTCCATCTATGGAATCTACGGCTAGTAAAGAAAGTAAACGAAAATCGGGAGATGTTGGATGGGAATACGCGGTGTTGGCCGATCCTAACAAGTTAGACAAAGTAAAATGTATTTTGTGTGACAAAGTGATGTCGGGTGGAATTAATAGATTGAAGCATCATGTTGCTCAAATCACGGGAAATGTTGCTCGTTGTCCAAAAGCTACAAAAGAAGATCAAATTAAGTGTCGAAATGCAATTAATGAAAGCAAATGCAAAAAGAAGGTTAAGCAAGACGACGACGATGCTTTAAGAGCGAGTGTGAAGATTAATGGTGATGAAACAATTGACCTCGATGAAATGGAAGATTCTATGGGAAACTTGAATGAATCTCGTTCTTTCGGTCCAGTGGATAGATATGCAAATATGAGCAACCCTCACGACTCATTGAATAAAGGAAAAAGCAAACAAGAAGATATTTCTCATATTGTAAGAAAAGAAAAATTGATTCGCATGAAGGAATAAATTTGTAGGTGGGCTTATGAATGTGCGATTCCTTTTCATGCATTTGAAAAGGATAGCTTCAAGATGGTATTGGAGGCGGCGGGTCAATATAGACCTAGGGGTCAACCTCTAACTCGATATGAGATGGGAGATAGTTATCTTAAAAAGGAGGTTGAGAGGACAAAAAACTTGTTGAAACGATATGAAGAAGATTGGAAGTTGAGGGGATGCTCCATTATGACGGATGTATGGTCCGATAGAAAAAGGAGCATCATGAATTTATGTGTGAATTCAAAGTTATGGACCGTTTTCTTGTCATCCAAGGAATGTTCCGATGAAGCTCACACAAGCGAACACATATTTGAATACGTTGATAGTTGCATTGAAGAAGTTTGTCCCGAAAATGTAGTTCAAGTTGTAACCGACAATACCTCTAACAATATGGGTGCGGCGAAGTTGTTGAAGTTGAAGAGGCCAAAAATATTTTGGACATCATGTGCTACACATACCATTAATCTTATGCTTGAAGGTATTAAGTTCAACTTGTTTTTTCTTTTATTATTTATTGTTAATTATATAAATATTTATTTCATTTATTAACATATTTATTTATTCTTCAAGCTATTGGTGGGCTACCAAGGTATAAAAAAATACTTGATCAAGCAAAGAAACTCACCATATTCATTTATGCTCATCACAAAACATTGGCTTTGATGAGACAATTTACAAAGAAAAGAGATATTGTGAGACCGGGAGTCCCTAGGTTTGCTTCCGTCTTTCTTACTTTACAAAGTTTGGCTGAGAAAAAGGCTCAACTCAGGCATATGTTTTCTAGTGATGAATGGGAGAAATGTAAGTTCTCCAAGACGGTTAAAGGAAAATCCGCGTTTGCAATGGTTTTAAGTCCCACATTTTGGGCCGGTGTTACTTTATGTTTGAAAGTTTTTGCACCTTTAGTCAAAGTCTTGCGAATGGTTGATGCGGATTGGAAGCCATCTATGGGTTTTGTATATGGGGAGCTTCAAAAGGCGAAAAAGGAAATCATGGAAGCTTTGGGCAATAACATCAAAGCATATGAGCCCATTATGAATATCATTGAAGCAAAAATGAAAGGAAGGCTTGACACGAGCCTACATATGGCGGCCTACCTTTTAAACCCATTTTATCTTTACAATAATATGGAGGTCCAAAATGATCTAGATGCGAATGATGCGGTTGCTGATTGCTGATGTTATCGAGACTTTATATCCAGAAGATTATAACATTCAAAACCAAATCATGACGGTTGAGATGCCAATATACAAGGGGAAACTAGGAAAATTCGATCGAGTAGCTGCGATCAAAGGATGTGAGGTGAATGATGAGAACTTCGATCCCGGTAATATATTTAATATTTCATTTACTTATTTTATACATTTTCAACTTTACCAATTTCATAATTTCTTTGTTTCGAAACTGTAGCAAATTGGTGGAGTGCTTGGGGTAGTTCAACCCCTAATTTGATAAAGGTTGCTATAAGAATACTTTCTTTAACCACTAGTTCGTCGGGATGTGAAAGAAATTGGAGCACGTTTGAAGGAGTTAGTATCTTTTAACTTGAAACATTAAGTAAATTATTAAATACATATAATATATTTACTTGAACTTTTTGTTGCTTAATTATAACTTTGTAGGTGCATACGAAAAAGAGAAATAGATTAGAGGCAACAAAATTGAACAATCTTGTCTAAGTTCAATTTAATGCAAACTTGATGGAGAAAAACAAAAAAAGAAAGGCAAGAGGTGTTGAGGTACTTTTAGCGACCGATGTTGATGAGGCTCAAGATTGGATTGTTGAAGGTGATGTAGATGAAGTTGAGCCAGGATTATCATGGGACACAGTTGCTGAAGCCACGGGTGCGGATGATTATTTAACACCTCGAAGAAGTGCTAGATCGAGAGAACTTTATCATGAAGAATTCGAGTCAGAGAATGAAGATGAAGAAGTGGAAGTTGAATATGAGTCGGATGGAGTTCAAATCATTGAACAATACGGACAAGAAGATGAGTGACGAGGAAGTAGATGAATTTTGTGTTTGAACTAGTACTTGAAGTCTTTAACAATTAGTAAACTATATTAGTGTTTTAAACATATGATTTGGGTGTATGAACAATATTATTTCTATTTGAGTATTTATGAACGTTTAGTATATATAATTTTTAAATTTATATATAAAAATTTTCAATCCGAGTACTCTCCGCCTAGGCCTAGTGCTCTCTAATCCCCGCCGACCGCCCGGCTCCCACCTAGCAAGTTCTGCAATATTGCTTTCAATCCAGATTTAGCACACTTAAAAATCTTAATGGGCTCAAAAACCATCTGCAACCAATCTCCCAGAAGTTGGATTTTGGGTAGACTTAATGGGATCAAAACCACCAAGAATTGCACTCTTTTTGGGTAGACTTAATAGGATCAAAACCACCAAGAATTGCACTCTTTATAGAAATTCCAGGCTTCACTTAAGGAATCAAATACCATACCTTTAACACGTGTTTTAGAATGCGGAACATTAGGAACCCAATACCTATCACGTACCAAGAGGAGAAACTTTCTGAAAACCACTTCTCCACTTCTCCGAGAAGCTGGAACATAATCCATTTCTGTATAAATAAAAGGAAAATGCATAATCCAATTAGTAAAAAAAAAAAAGTTTTAATATCACTAGTACAACTTTATAGAAACCACATAAAACAACAAACAACAAACAACATGTTAAGATTATCAAAAATGCAATAACAATACGAAAATGCATAACAAACTTCAAACATCAACTTTTCCAGTTCCATAAATAGTAAACTTAAAGTATGAGTATGATGGATAGCATCACAATATCATGGATACCATCACAGAACAAAAAACCAAGAGATATGAACATCAAAAACAAAAGATTAACGAAAATGCATAAGAAGTTACCATCTATATTTCAGAATCCATCTCAAATTGAAACAGAATTATATATCCTTGCTATGAAGAAGATAAAATAGTATGGAGAGGATTAGATACAACACGCAAACAAGAATTTTGAAAGGTGAGTACGTACCTGTACAGTTACAAGAACAATTTGGGAAAAAGTCAATCATACCCTTTTGTCTACTAAACACATCAACGCCTCTAATCACTTCTCTAACTTCTTCAAATATATAGGGGAGGGTTCAAACGAGAACTGTTTTTCGTACGAGAACTGCGAGAACTAATCTTAGCCGTCCAATTCCCCCTCTTTCAATTGGATTGCCTACCCATGAATTCCTTACATGCATCTTGCCACACTCAATCCTCCCACGGTCTTCATCCATGAATTCCACTTACCACATGAAGGCCAAGAT
>JAUEJL010099642.1:0-13361 GCA_032274825.1 Drosophyllum lusitanicum
TCAATCATCCAATGGAAAGGAAGAAAAAAACTCATCATGACTTTTAACCAGCCAAAACCTTCACTCTCACTTTAAGAGGGTGGGGGTGATAGTGTTTCCTTACTTCATGCTCCAACCAGCTAGTTGGATACTCTCAGCCTAACATATGTGTGTATGTGAATCACTTGTTAACAAGCACTTATTTAAAATGTGTTTCTAGTAACCAATCTATTTACTCTAGGGGTGTTCAAAATCGGATATCCAAATATTCGGATATCCGAAATTTCGGATTCGGATATCGGATATCCGAAATATTCGATAATTTCAAAAATATATATTTTTATATAATTTTTTTAAATATAATTACCAGATAACCATATCTTAAACTTTAATCACCAAAAATAGCTTAAGTACGCTTCAAAATGAAAAATACATGTATATAAAACCATATATGTTAAGAAAATTAAATAAATAAGCAATAAAAATTAAAAAAATAAAAAATATTTTTCGGATATCCGAAATATCCGAAAATTCAAGAAATTACTATCCGAATTTTTGGATAATTTTAGATCGGATTTTCGGATAATTGATTCGGATGTTCGGATTCGGATTATTTTGAACACCCCTAAATTTTACTCAACCTAGAATACTAACTAAGTTTTCTTTTCGGCACTTTTTTATTGCTTTCCCTTATTTATTTATTTATTGTTTATGCATTATATTTATTTTTTACGTCTATTTTTCTATCGGAGGTCTCTCGAGAAGCAATCTATATACTTACGTGTAGAGGTATAATTGTTGACATCTTACATTCCTCGTACCATGCTTGTGCGGGATTTGGCATTATTGTTGTATTTAAAGGGTACAAATTTTTTTAATAATACACATACGCACACACATATATATAATACACAAATACACACATGCATAACTACCTCTTACTCTATCTTAGGCTCTTGATAGCAACTATCCTACCTAACTATCCGTCGATTTCAATTATCATACCCCAAGAAAACATATATGAGATCATGTTCTCAGAGAGGGAAAGCTCTGCAAGTAGCTTAATTCTCCTACTCCAAACAACATCGCCATCCACTACTCAAGGCCACATCGTGATCTAAAACCCAGGTCCACTTTGTGATACTGACAATCTAAAGCTTAAGACACTTGGCGATTGGCACACTTGTGCCACTTGGTGATTGAAGAACATACACTTGGGGCTCTCTAAAATCAAACTCCCTCTATTCTTAAGCACTTGGTACAATCCACGCTGTAATGCATTCTAAACATCATTTAAACGATTACTACCAAATTAATTCCATTTTTTTCGAGTTTCTAGGGTACAAAATCAGGGAATGGTGCCCAGTGATAACTTACGGTCTCGAACACAACAAACTTAACTAACACCCCATCGAATCTTAACTATATGAAATTAGTATCTAAAAGATCACAAAGGGTATAGGAATCGTACAATAACGTTTCCTAATAGATTTCACTTGATTTGGTGAAGAAATGAATTGGTTCTCCCACTTCTTGCTTTCGATTTAAACACAGCGCGCGCACACTCACTTTAAAACACAGTTGTGGCTATAGTAAATGTTCTAGGGTTGTGTGTCATGACTAGGGATGTAAACGAGCTGAGCCGAGCTAGACACTTATCGAGCCGGACTCGTTTAGGCTCGAGCTCAAGCTCGGCTCGTTTAGAGCTTATGATGTTGAGCTCGAGCTCGGCTCGTTTAATGTTTATAAAGCTCGGGCTCGGCTCGTTTAGGCTCGAGTATTATTTTGATATTTTTATTATAATGATATATATAATTATTAAAAATTAAACATATAAAATATAAATTATATTATTTATGGAGCTCGAGCTCGTTAAGGCTCGGCTCGTTTCGAGCTTTTAACGATTCGAGCTCAAGTAGCTCACGAGTAGTTTGGCTCGTTTACATCCCTAGCCATGACCAAATTATTTATACTCATTTCCATTTTCTTAATTGTCCTTCAACTTGGTGAGGGAAACAACTTAAAGACCAAGATATTAATTAAATAAAAGGTCCGACTTTTATTAATATTGAATATATACATAAAATAACGAAATTAGGAACATGTATTACACCTTGAGTTTTGTTGTTGCAATACAATCAAACGCGATCTTGTAGAGACTTAGGGGTTGTTTGTTTGCTGCTGATTGAAAACTTTTGTTCAACATTCAGCGTGTTTGATTGTTGTCTCTAAATGAAAATGGTGTTGCATGAAACAGAAAAACACTATTGAATCATTCCATCTTAAAGTACATTCTAAATCATTAAGTAACAAGTATCTTACTTTAATACCCCTTTCCTTCACACTTTGCCATGTTATACAATCATATCTTATAATATAATAAATCATTATTAAGGTTTAAATAGTAATTTGCATCATAAAGACTGTTCATTCAAAACCTTTATCAAATAGTATGTCACATTCGAATGTAGTTTCATACAGAGCCATAGAATTATTTAGTGTTTAATCATTTGATTTTAACAAACAGCCCCTTAGTTATATAAACATCTCTTAATAAAGCGACACCTAAGTTTAGTGATGTGACGTTCATTAAGAAAGTATTTTAGTTTGTAACATATAAATTAGATATTATTAGTATTTAGTAGCATACATTCTTTTTCCAATAATTTAATGCTTTGGGCATTAAGAAATTTGCTTTGAAAAGAAGGAAACATGTGTTATGTATGGAATAACTATTTCGGGACGCTTTCCTGTGTAACTACTAATTAGTTTGTATTGATAATTAGTTAATTACACACGTCATTTGATTGGTTACGTGAAGGCATTATAATATGTTTTTGCTTTAACAAATTACGTGAAGGCATTATAATATGTTTTTGCTTTAACAAATTTTATTTGTCATTAATATATAATTTTTTATTTTTTTATAAGAATTTTGTTCGAAAATTATCACACTTCGTCGGTAAATGATATTTTACTCGGACTAGTTTTTAAGAGATGATAATGCAAAAGAAATGTTTTATAAGATAGAGTGTATGTGTTCATTTTTTTTATAAATAAAATAAAGATTATTGAAGTACAAAGAAAATTGTGAAGTAAATTAAAGTTTTGGTCGTCGTGTTTTTGTTAATTTTTCATTTTTTAGTCCTTAAACTTCATTAATTATAAAAATGGTTTCTAAAATTGAAACATTTTATGATTAGTCTATAAGATTGTTAAATGTAATGTATGAATGTTAACTTTAATGATATGACATTTTTATCCTTCAATGTATGATAACAAACAACTCCGTATTGTCCATACATCAAACTCATTATCTCATTCCCTCTCATGAGACACACACACACACTAACTCTTTGTTACATTTACCATCGTCACTCCTCTAGTAGCCCCCCTCCATTATCCATTGGCAAGGCACCATCGTCATCGTCTCTTTCTTTATCCCCTCTTCCCTATCCCGTGGCCAGAGCAACAACTTTAGAGGCTAGTCATAGTTGAAGCCGGCGTTGTAAATTGCTAGCAACACAAACATTGTTTATTGGGAGTCAAGCCTTAGCCAACACGGTCATCCTCCCTCTCTCTCGAGCTATGAAACAAAAACCGTCCTCCTTATTCAAAAAGGATGTACTAGTACCATTACCTACTTTTCTTGACAATAATTCTTCAATTTTTATGATGAGAGAAGAGAAAGAATCATCGGCTTTAACCATGTTTAAGAGGCTCCTATTTTTTTAGACTTGTCATTGAAGACGAGTTCCTTCGTGTTAACCATGGATAGAGCAAACAACCCTTACCCACATAGATTGATTATCAATTTTCAACACCCATCACCATTTCATTAAAAGTGAAGCATTCATTGTTTTTAGGGAACCAATACCAAGATCCCCCAATATTTTATGAGCTGTGATCTTTTTCTAATTCACCTAACAAACCTTTGTTTTTCCTGCATTTGAGACACCTCATAAGAACTTGTGCTTGATTTTTCAATTGCCTCGATTACCTTCATTTGCGCTTTGAACAAAGGCATAAAATACAGGAGAATGCTCCCAAGGACGGACTTGTCGAGCGTAACTCTCCTATCAAAAGATAACTAGTGTTATATCCGTATGGTGATCGGGTACGTAAATAAATTTTTTATATTTAATACTTTTTATACATATTCTTTTAAAAAATATAACATTAAATTTCACGTCTAAAAGTTTTTAGTGTAATATTAATACGTTTTTCGTGTTCACTATTGTTAATAAAGTAATATTTATGTAACAAAAAAAATGAAAAATCACTCTTATCACGTTAAAAAGCGTAAATGAGAAATATCAGAGTAGTTGATTTTTGTTAATTCGGAAATGTCCTTTTATATATATGAATGAATCCCAGTTATCAAATAAATACATACATACACACACACACACACACATATATATATATATATACTAGTAGGGTACCCGCGTAATGCGACAACAACGATCAAAGAAGAATGATGATGAATACTTGTGGTGTTGAGGACGGAGGAGGTAATGATGCTTACGAATGAAGCTTGAATGTTACAATAAATTTGAAATAATTTATGTAGTATTATTCATCAAATTTATGTTATATGAAAGTTTTTTTAATAATACGGTAATATTGTTTATACACTTTTATTTTAAAGAAAATTGAAATGTATGTTTTTAGAAAAATAAATAAATTATAATTCATCATAATCAAGATATTTATTGGTTAAAAGAGGGGAGGTGAAAGGTTTAATGAATTAAGGGTTGAGATTAATATAAACAAAATTAAGGGTGGAGATTTAGTTTTAATTGAAAAATTAAGAACTCTTAATTTTTAAAGGAGAGATAGTATTGTATGCTTAATATAGTAGTATAGATAATAAAAATCTAAGCCCTTGATGGATGAATTTGATAGTTCATAATGGTTCCTTAAGTTCTGTATATAAGAAAAGTTTTTTTATTGATCTTTGTTCTCTTTCTCTCGCTCTCTCTCTCTTTCTCTCTCTCTCTCTCTCTATATATATATATATATATATATATATATTAAAAAGTTTAATAGAGAATTGTTTTTCGTACGAGAATTGCGAGAACTATTTGTAACACCCTTAATAACTCATTAATAGAGTATTTTGGTCATTTACATATTTTTCCTAATTGTGAATAGCATCCGTGTAGACTATCATTAATGTGGGAGACTTGATTTATCCAAAATATATCTCATTAATGTCATTCATTAGTCATTAATGAACTGTCTCATTAACCGACTAATCAAGGGCCAAAATTGGTTCTCGTACGAAAAACAGTTCTAATGTGAACTATATATATTCCTTAATTTTTTTATATTGATTATTGTTCATTATTTGAATTGAGTTTTGTTATGATAATAGCTTTTAATTTTAAGTTGCTATATGTACGTTTATCCATTATGCTAATGTAAATTTGTAAATATTTTACAACATCGTGTTACTAAACCATAACAAATCAATATAATATATTCTTAATAATATTTTGAATACATCAACTATTTAACATACACCTTAGTTTATTACAAAATTTATCTACTTTTTACATAAACTTTATCGTAATAAAACAAAAAATATTAAAATAATATATTTTAATTCTTTTATCAAAAGACCAAAAATCAATGATTATATCGACTATGATACGTAGAGTAATAAATATAAAAAAATTTATAAAATATTCCAAGAATTACTTACCCACTGCTATTGATGGAAACAAAAATTTTATAACAATATACTAATTCTTAAAAAATGTCATATTACGATAAAATTTATATCAAAACGTAGATAAAAATGAGAAGGTCGTAAATATATACTTATTTTTCTCGAAACAAAACACATCACAAGTTATTAAACATTATTTATAAACAATTTATAATAATTACAATAATATACAATTTTTATAAAACCCATTTGCATGTTTCATAATGCACTCTCACAATTTCCATCCAATCCCTCCCAATTTGATTTAAATTTGAATTAATTTTATCGTTTTCTCCACATTCTACCAATTATAACTTATCATTAGTCCACATCACAATTACACGTCATCAGCGACATCACTATTTTTATTGACACGTCAGCATTTTTCTCACCGCTCTGTCAACAATATATATAATAAATTTTTTTGCTTTCTACTTTGATAATTTGAAACCATTTTTATCTAAAACCGGTTTCCAATTCTTTTCATCATCCATAGTTACACCTACTGTTATACCAAGATAGGTAAAAAGTAGTTTAGCATGATCACGTTTGAGAAATGAGGAATGATTTCTGGTTTTATGAAGATAGTGTATATGATTTGGTGTTCTTCTACTCTTGATCCGTATTTATGGAAATGAAGATGGTGATTAATCAAAAGATAATTGAAGTTTAGAAATTAGGACTATTATAAATATTGAGTTGTGTTTAATAAAGTTTATGTAAAAAATATAGTTTTAAAATTTTAATATTCAATCACATGTAATTCAGTATACAATCATATGTGATTTGTAAAAACATCACATGTGAATTACGAAAATATCACTCCACCCAAAATTTTAAAATACAATCTGAACTATTAATGTTATTAATTTAAAGGCAAAAATTAGTCTCTTAAGACTATGAATAAAGTATGAAATATATTAAGTTCAATTGTAAGACCAGGTTTTGTCCATTACTCCATTTTATAAGCTGGTCCGCTGGTCGTCAAATCAGAATCATCGTAACAAATTTGTGGGGATTCCAATAACCATTTTATCCAAATGTTTCCCCCCTTTAATCAAACTTAAATCTTTACAATCAAGCCGTCATCTTTAATCAGTTGCGCCTCAAAAAATCATTTTTGTTTTGGTTTTTTTCTCTAGTTTCTTGAATCTGGATAATCACCCATTATTTTTTACATTGGAATCGACGTTCGGGTTGACACCAGATTGTTCGTTCAATTAAAAAACAATCAAGAAAAGTAGAAAACACGTGACGATCGCAATTGTTACTCGGTTGTTTCTTATGCCTTCCTCCTGTTCGACCATTTGCCCTTGTGAAGGTTTTTGATATAAATTATCGAATAAAAAGAAGAAAAGAAAATCGAAGTACGGGTATTCATGGTTGATAAGGTTTGGCAACATGATTTGAGTTATTTAGGGGAAAGATGACGATTGACTTGGTACCAGGAAGATCAGGGCGCATAGATGCCGGTGCGGACAAAAAAATAACATATTTTAGCAACAAATATGTATTGGGTTTGACTGTGATTGCTGGCATTGGTGGTCTCCTTTTCGGTTATGACACAGGTATTCACTTTCTTTTTCTGCAATTGTTGCTCATACATATCGTATCTACTATCTATATCTATTGGTGTATATATGTTTGATTTGGTAGCAAAGCGGGTTTAATTTTTATATAATTTTGACCGAACAGTTTTGTTTGGATGGTTATGCGATGATATATTTGTAGGATTCTAAAACTTGTTGCTGTGAACATTAGCGGTTACTCTCATCTTAGAAATAGGTACAACTGTTTCCTCAGAAACCTAAATTCATCATAATAATGAGAACTTGAGAAGATCTCCTCTAACTTAATTTCAGTAAAGTTCAATCTTTTTATGTAAAAGTTTAACACCTTGTATTATTGAAGTGGAAAACTGAGGGAGCGTGGTAATTTCCATTCAATTTCCTGCTTCTATATGATATTACAGAAAATTCTGTATGTTCATTTTGTGTTTAGCTTTCTTTTTTCTACGAGCCAACTCTTTTGCCTTATGCGATATGTGTGATTGGGAATTGGCATCCCAATGTTGTTCATTTCGATTACTGATTATGTAAAATATTATTTACTCTTAAGTTAGGAGTTTATAATAATGAGTTTCTTTTCCAAATGTTAACGAAATACTCTATCAGTTTCTCTTATAACAAGTTTTTAATTTTGTTCATTAGATAGAGTTAATATGATGCTAACAATATGCTTTGAAACGTTGGTTTCAGGAGTCATTTCAGGTGCCCTTTTGTACATTTGTGATGAATTTGAGGCAGTTGATCAAAGTAGTGTCTTACAGGTACAAATTCGGTCATCAACTACTTAATCAAGTATAAACCACGAGTGTAACGATGTGAAATCCTCTTTTTCTGAACCTTCAATTTTCTTAAAAAGGTTTAATTAGAAAACAGTTATTAACAGGCTTAACAAATCCTTCAATCTTTGACTTCATTCATATCATTTTGCATATATGTGCAGGAAACAATTGTTAGCATGGCTTTACTTGGTGCAATGATTGGAGCTGCTGGTGGAGGGTGGTTAAACGATGTTTACGGTCGTAAAAGTGCAACTCTCATTGCTGATGTGATTTTTGCACTTGGGTCCTTTGTTATGGCAGCTGCACCCGATCCATATATACTTATCTTTGGTCGTTTATTGGTTGGGCTGGGTGTCGGTATCGCTTCTGTTACTGCTCCAATGTATATAGCAGAAGCGGCACCATCAGAAATACGGGGAGGTCTTGTAAGCACCAATGTGCTTATGATCACCGGTGGACAATTTCTTTCATACCTTGTTAATCTTGGATTCACACAGGTGAAATTTTTTCTTTACTTTACCTTTTTTAAAAAATTTTCTTGACCATTAATTTCAATCTTTCTTCACAGGCTCGTGGGACATGGCGATGGATGCTTGGAATTGCTGCCGTACCCGCTATTCTTCAGTTTTTCCTGATGTTGCTTTTGCCTGAATCACCACGCTGGCTCTACAAGAACGTAATATATTTTGCATTTCAAGTTACTTCCCTTTTTATATACACGTATGTGTGTATATATCCTAATTCATATTTTATTGGTGATGTAGAGAAGTAGTTCTGAGGCAATTGCTATGCTTTCAAAAATTTATGATCCTGATCGGTTAGAGGATGAACTCCTTCAGCTTTCTGCTGCATTAGAGGAAGAACGTCGAGGTAGAAATTCTGTCAGATACCGAGATGTTTTCAGAATTAAAGAAATCAGACTTGCATTTGTTGCGGGAGCTGGTCTGCAGGTAATATTGAGTGTTTGGTAAGCGGTCAAAAGGCTTGGGGTTTACTTTTTAGTATGAGTCGAAACAATTCAAGTTGGTTTGACCAACTAACAGTCTAACACATTTTCTTAGTGTTTGGAACATTTATATATAATTAATGCCTTACCTATGGTTATAAAGATAGATGATCACAATAGTACTCGATTTTTTGAATAAACTACTTGAAGACGTGATAAGCATATAAAAAAACACTTCGGGAAATTGACAAACCAGGACACTTGCTCAACCCTATTCAGTATTCACTCATTTCCTTTTTAGCCTTAATTTTTTATTTTACCCGTTGGACCCGTTAGAGATGAAACATAATCCAAATCAACCTATTCATAAGAAAATGGGTTGACATTGCCAGCCGTACCAACATCTACCAATGCATTGATGGATCGTACAAACCTTGGTAACAAGTTTTTGATTTGCAGGCATTTCAACAATTCACAGGGATCAACACTGTCATGTATTACAGCCCAACCATGGTCCAGATGGCTGGTTTTGGATCGAACCAATTAGCCCTTCAACTGTCTCTCATAGTTGCATTAATGAATGCCGCCGGAACAGTTGTCGGAATCTACCTCATCGACCATGTAGGCCGAAGGAAGTTGGCCCTCAGCAGTTTAGTAGGTGTCATTCTCTCATTGGTTCTCCTCTCTGTTGCATTCTTTCTTGAATCATCTGGACATGCGAACATTGGGTGGGTGGCTGTTCTTGGGTTAGTCCTGTATATCAGTTCCTTCGCCCCGGGGATGGGGCCCGTTCCATGGACAGTGAATTCAGAAATATATTCTGAATCATACCGAGGGATCTGTGGAGGAATGTCAGCTACAGTGAACTGGGTATCAAACTTAATAGTTGCTCAGAGCTTTCTTTCAGTTGCAGATACTGTTGGAACCGGTGTGACCTTCTTGATACTAGCTGGGATTGCTGTGGCTGCGATTGCTTTTGTGCTTGTGTTTGTACCCGAGACCAAGGGGTTGAGTTTTGAGGAAGTCGAAAAACTTTGGAAAGAAAGGGCATGGGGAAGTAGTAACGATAACAGTGCAGAATCCCTTCTTGAAGAAGATGAAGACGAGGCGTAAAAGTGTCTTGTTGTATGATTATCATCTTACGGAGCTAGAGTTTGAACATTTATATAGCTTTTGCTGATGTTCTTGAGAGTATTAGGGGATTTTGGTAGCTTTAGTGAAGAAAAGTTTTAGTTCAAGGCTAAATACATCATCTCTATTGTTGATATGAATGGTGATAGTTTGAAACATTTGAATTTTAGGGTGTTTGGATATATGGTTTGAATGCGAAACTTTAAAAGAAAATCAAAATAGCGCACATGAATGGTTTAAAAATTAGCACTTAGCAGTACTTAATTTCTTTGTTTTGTGGCATCATAAGTCATAAGTGAGTCAAATATTAAGGGATGTTGATTATGCTAAAATTCACACTATTTTACATTATTTGCAATTTTACCTTCAAACCCGAATTCCAGCCACAAAATTTCCCGACGACCTTCAACCAAACTACCAAACTCTCTCCTTTCTCCATCCTAAACCCACTAACCTTGATTCGTAGGCTTGTGTTTGATTTGGAATTATTGTTGGCCTACAACTAGAGTGTTTGCGGCTGTGGGCCTTGTGGCGATGAATTTAGGTGGTTTGAAGCCTGGAAACTGGGCTTGAAGGTCATCCAAAAAGGATTTTGACCATAATGTGGGTTTTAGAGTCACTGGAAAAACAGTTTAGTCAAAATAACATATTACATTAGATACAATGATAAATGTCAGCAAATTTGTCATATTAATTTTATAAAATTATAGCTTATTATATTTGATTATAATTTAAATAGAATTTCTTATATTTTAATGGAACTTTCCCTTTAAAAACTACAAGTTGTAACTTTAGGATGTGGTTAGATGTCTTTCAAAGGAATCAAGTTGTTGAGACAAAAGAGATCTTTTTGTTATATTTTGGAAAAGAATCAAAGTTGGTTAACCAAATAATTACACAAAAGATTACTAGCATCTTTCTCAACAAACAAGGAGTATATACATACATATAACATTTTCAAGATTATATAAATGAAAAGTTATATGCCATTTCATAATTACTCGACGTAACAATATTTAATTGGTTTTAAATTTTAAATTGATATTTCAATTGTTAATTAAAGTATTAAAATAATTATGATAGTCAAATACAAAGGATTTCACAATTCCTTCATCCAAAAAAATCCTCTGCATTCATCTACTTCCCTTCTCTTGCCAACACTTCATCTGCTCCATTCTCCATCTTTGGTGAATCTTCGTACGCTCAGTTCATCCATCTCTCGCAACACTTCATCTTCTTCATCCAAAGTTCAACCTTCATTAGTTCGATACTTCATCTAATTCAAGATAGTTTTCTTATAGATTTCAATTTCAATTCTTTTGTCAAATTTTAATTCTTCTGATTTTATTCGTAAACCAAACAGAGCCAAAGTATATGAACTAGCTTTATTAACATGTTACTCACCAAACTGACCATTTTATTAATTTTTATATTTAAAACTAAAAAAACAAGGTGCTCGGCGTGCAACATGTCTCCTCGGCATGGAGACATCGAAGATTGGTTTTTTGGGTTTTCTCAGAGGCTCCATGGCATGGAGCGGGTGTCTTCAGCTCAAAGTTATTCTAATCTTGTGTGCAACGACTGTGTTTCTAATTTTGTTAATTAGGGTTTTTATAACTAAATTAGGGTTACCTGTTTAGTTATAAATATCAAGCTAGGGTTTCTTGTCATTCAACCTTTGTGGTTCATATGCACTTTTGGGGTGACATCTTGTAAACACTTTAGTCATAATAAAGAAGTTTCTAGTTCCTGCTATCGTGACTCTGACCGAACCACGTTATATCTTGGTGTCGTGTTTATCTTGTTTCTGTTATCCGCATCTTCTAACAGGTTCTTATTAAGGTTTTAAGTTCGATTATTACAAGGTGGTGATCCGATTCCTTACAATTTTGAACTAACTAGTGTTTATTTCCATCGTCTTTTGTTTCTCTTCATTTCTTCGCCATCTCACTCGACATAATTAATTAGTTTATTTTCCTTTCTTTGTCATTTCTTTTTAACAATAACTTGTTTCTCTTTGATCACTCGTTGGTTCTCCTCAATTGTCTTTTCTTTTTACTCATTGCACTTTGTTTCTACTCCTCAATTCGTTGTCCTCACTCATCGTTTCTCAAAACGTTGTTCCGCTTCGATTCTCCTTTCATTGAAATGCATTAGGTAAAAAAAATACATTCTCATAAATTTTTTCTTTATGTATAAATTAGAAAATTTTTGCTAATTTGTCAATTGATAGATAGAGTAATATACAAAGTAAATTGCATTTATTGTCCGTTTTGGCTGATCAAAGTTATGAATTTCGTCATTCGGATTTTATTACGGATGTCGTCCTTTTGTTCTAATTTTTTTGCTTTTTTAGTCACCCTTACGCCTAAAATAACCAAAATTTCGTTATTCCCTCTATTTATTTATATACGATTTAATTTACTTTAAAATAGTAATGAATGTTTTAAAAACTAAGGCCACAACAACCACCATCTCTAGTAAACAACCACTACCATCTTTGACATCAAACACCACAACTTTTTATCACAACTATCACCATCTCCGGCCATAAACATTATCATTTCACTATCCATCATCATCACATATACCACCATCTCCGACCACCTTTCGTCGTCATCCTCATCCTAAATTTAACACATTATTGAAACACAAACACCCTCGTTCACAAACACATATCAAACTCAACTAACACTAACATATCCAAAACCACACACAAGACACACCGATGAATACATACATACATACACATGTGCACATGGGTTTGAATGGATGTAAGTATTCACTAATTCAACTTGTAAATGGCATTTGATGAGTGTTTGGCAATGATGGTGAGTGGGCACATGGGTTTGTTGGCCTTCTATTGTCCTTTCTCCCTTTGTATTACCCCCACACTACTACATTCAAATATTCAATCATACACGGCAAAGTTTGTATCATGTTTCTCTTAAACAACAAAGAATTAATGTTTATTCCATAAGATGCCAATTTTAATTTCTTAAAATAAGTATTCGATCAGCTGCATTTAATTAAAAACCAAGAAATGGTAACAAATGTAGACAAGCAATATATATATATATATATATATATATATATATATAGAGAGAGAGAGAGAGAGAAAGAGAGGGGGATCCGGTGAGAACACATGTTAAATGGAGAACGGTGAGAACACTTATAGGCCAATCATTTAATTAAATAAATAAGAGATCTAAAATCAACCTACCTTAATTAAATCAAATCAT
>JAUEJL010099653.1:0-13360 GCA_032274825.1 Drosophyllum lusitanicum
GCATTTTTATTGACACCTAAAGTTACGATCACAAACTTGAACTTGGTAATCTTAACATGGAAACAAGTGTTGGAGCTCATGTTCAAGTCTATAAGGTATTTACTTTTACTAAAAGTTATCTCATAGGAGTTTGGGTCAAAGAATATCTACATTTTCTCACAAGAGAGATTTTTACTTTTTGTTATTTTTATATGTTTTTGCAGTCATTCACAGAAAGGAAGTTATTCCAAGTGTACTTTTCTATTTGATTTGATGTAAATAAATTTAATACCCGTGCGTGCACGGGTATATAAACTAGTTTATATATAAAATTAAACATGATTTTGACTTTTCACAAGTCAACAATCAACAAAAGTAGCAAAGTTTGAACTAATTACTTTATCAAAATTACGAATTTGATTTATTGAATAGGAGAGAACGTAAATAAATTAAATTAATATGATTATCAAATACGAGTCCATGATTTATTGACACCATGATTCCATAATTTATGTACATTAAGTGGGTTGATTGTGCTTGCTTTTAAAAGACGAGATAACGTATGAGGTAAATTAAATGTTATTTAAATTCAAATAATAATGTAAATATATTACATAAATAGATAGATTAGAGACCTGTGTATTACACGGGTTAATTTCAAAAACGGATAAATCATAATTATTTATAAAGAAACACATAAAATTTGTAAAATGTTTATAAAAATAAAAATATATAAATCATAAATTTAGAACTACATAAGATGGTATTACTTTTGTCTAAAATCAGTCATTTTAAACCTTTTACTTTCAATTCTAGAAAATACAACTGACCATACTTGAATAGTGGTTCTTTGAAAAAAAAATCCCAATGGAACATGATAAAACATGTGATTTTCTTCCTAATATTCAAGAAAACAGAGGATCGTTATCTAAAGAAAAAGAACCCCTTTTAATAAATCCATTTTTCGGCATTGTCATTATAGAAGAATATGAATGAAAAAAAATCTACAAAAACAATAAATGAACACAATTAATGTCCTGTAAAATGGTATTTTTTTTCTTAGAACTATTATAACATTTTAATCAGGAAAAAAGAAAAAACCAAAACATGCTTATGAAAGCCTAGTTAAAAGAAACAACACCATAAAGGCAAATAGATCTAGAATTATAAAGGTTCCATCTTAAGACTTACAAACAACCGTATTTGTGCTCCCAAAGCTTCTTCAAAAACAACCCATAAATTTACTATCATGTTTTACCAAACGATATGGACCCCAAGTTATAATACTCTTCTTGACAGTCCTGTAATTGATAAGCAGAATAACTCAAAATCTCAACATAAAAAATACAGCAGACATTAATATACAAATTGTGGAGTTGTTGCACCAAAGATGTGCACAAGTTAATATTTTAAAGCTAATAAATTACTATCTAAATTTACGATAAATAATGGCAATAGATATGAATAGGTAAACCAAGAAGGAATATACATCTAATTTAATAAAAAATTAAAATTACCTTTTAATTTAATAAATGAAATATTTGCATTATTTTTTAAAGCTTGTATTGTTTGATATAGGAAGAAATGTGGTGTTCGTGTGTGAGAAACAATCCTTTGTACAAAACTACAAACAATAAGGCATGCTTTTGCAGCTCGATTTTATGTTTAAATCCAAATTTGCTAGCCAATAAGGCATGCTTTTACAGCTCAATAAATTTGTTGTTGGGTTTATGGGGTTTATCGTTCTCTGGAGTCGGCCAAATCCGCGACTTATAAACTCACCGCTTCTGTAGCAACGTAGGAGCATCCCACATCGGTGAGGCAAGGGAGATTTCTCACACAAAGCAGACAAATATCGTTGGTCGGTTCCCGATGACGCGTTTAAAAGCCGTGAGGGGCGACCCAAAACGGACAATATCATTGGTCGGTTCCCTGGTTGCGATCCTAACATTTGCTAAATTAAAATGCAAAACAAAACCCTCGCTACATATCCCTTTAAACACATACATCTAGCAACTATTGACAGATAAACTTAAATTTTGAGTTATTTACCTGTACTTTATCAAAATATAGTAGAACAATATTATAGTTTTCAGGAAGGTCCTTTATCAGAACAATGTATTAACCTCAAAATATGATTTTAGCAACACATGTGAGAAAGACGACAATGACAATAAAAACAATGACAATCTAAATCATGCAATTATAGGTGTTTAGAAACACAAAATGCAATGGTTTCTGGTTTTCTGTACGTAGTAACTAAGATGTTCTGCTCAGAAAGTCGCTAAAAATTAAAATTGGGCTAATTAACTGCTAAGCTATAACTGAAATGGGTCAAACATACACCATTATACGAGACCATTAAAATCATAAAAATGGAAGTATAAAAGATTTCAAGTATTTGAATTCAACATCAAGGCTTCAAAACCATCAACCTCATGTTCTTTTTCGATTGTTTAAATATAAACATTGGATCTCAACGTTATTAAGAAACTAAATACGTAAGAAGTCATGAAGATATACTCAAAGTCCATCATCATCTTTTAATTGATCCACTAATTACCTAATAGTAAATCAAACTAACATCACCTTTTAGGGTCAAGTATGGATGTCACACCCTTCCTCATGTTCAGCTTCATTTGCTTAACAAATAATTACAGAAAACTATTGTAGTACTTTATCATCTTCTTTGACCAAATCAAATTAATGTAATTTAGATAAAGTGTTTATACTTACTACTTGGAATTTTTTTTAATTACATAACCAACCAAAGAGATCCATATTTTGACTCTCCCTCCGACTGTGTAGTTGATAATTTTTTATGTAGTGATTTCTCGTCGGTTTGTCAACACCAATTCAACTTGAGCGGATACGAAGACAAAAAACCACGTATGAATCAATTTTAAAGCTAAATCTTGTATGTGATAACAATTGTGTTAGTTGTAGGCTGCCACAAACAATATAATTGTAAATCTAGATACAAACAAACATGTACACTATAAATAACGTTCTTTGCTCATTAAGAATGCCAAACATCATTCGGGTGCAAAAGTAAATTAGTAGCAGGTTATCAACATAATCTCGACAAAACATCCATTGAAAATTCACCACAAATTCCTATAATGTTAACTATTCAGTTAATTAACTACTCAATTTGGCAAAAAGCCTAAATACGTGTATATACAAACCAAAATTAGAAATTGAATCAAACCACCTCACAGGCTCATTACTGAAACTACTATACGAAGAGATAAAGCTACATATGGGAGTAGAAGCACAAAAACATTCTTACATAAGATAAAGATAGTTCAATGTTTCTTTGGTGAAGGAGATGAATAAGCAAAATTGAAAATATCAAAAGTTACCTTAAGAAGGGAACAAAAAATTGAAGATTAAAGATGTGGTTGCCGCGAATTGGAGAATCTGTGTTGTTGAAGCCATCGACGGAGCTCTTAATCGGAGTTCACCGTCAAACTGTGTTAAATCATTGGAAATCACAGGTGCTATTAATATACAACTATCACGCCACCATTGTAATCATTCTAAACTATTGATGAACCGTCGATTGTGAGAAATTAGGATGACAAAAATGAGGTCGACCTAAACCCCTAATACTGGGAAGGATTCTAAATTGAAAAAGGAAGGGAGACATGGAGCGATATAAAACCCCTAAAACCCTAATTTCAGGAAAGTTAAAATTAAAAGAGGAAGGGGTTGTCGATCTAGACACGTGACAATAGTTTATGAAGGGAAAATGAGCGGGAAAAGCATATATAAATGGCCTAGAAAAATAACAAGTGTCACATATTTACTTATTTATTAGATAAAGAAAGATGTTTATTAATATTAATTTCATCGTTGCCAAAAGTAAACTAAATATGTGTAAACTTTATCTTATTATAGATAATTAAATAAAAAGTTATATAATATAATTAATAATTAGATACAATAACATTGTTTAAGAAAAAAATTACAACTTATAAATTGTAAAATCCGTGTAATTTATCTACATAATGCTTATTTTTATATATAAATACTATCTTTTATATCTTATATTATCTTATCTTAACTTTAATATTATTAAAAGATTAACATTAATTTATTAGTTTATATCAAATATTTATCATTCACCGAGGAAACTTAGCTAGTAGTGACTAATCCAAAATTAATTGTATTATCATTCAAATTCTTCTCTCCTTTTTTTTTGGTATATCGGATTATCAGTTATATCCTAACAAACATTCGCGTACATCGGAAATTCGGAATATCAGATCATCGTATATATACATCGTAGAATGTTTTCTTCTCCTTCGATTTCTGATTTCAAACCCTAAACAAAACCGATGAATACTGAAATTGGAGGCCTTTTTGAACACTAGAGGCGATTGGGAACTCAACTGGTGGTGATTTTGAATAAGAACTTGATTTGCCATCAATCAATATCAGGTAAATTTTTCACTTTTCTCCTTTTATGTCATTCCCCAATTGTTAGTTTGAGTTTATTTGAATATTTTGGATTGATCTCGAGCATGTTATAGTTGATAGTTAAACATGCCCGTTAGGTGTTTGTTAAAATGCCTGTTTTTGAATGAGATTTTACTTAACAGGAATATTTGGGTATGAACTAAAAAATGCTACATCCTACTAGAAGTGTAGCCTTATGAAATTGTGTGGTAACAACATGGAGAATTCTAAAACTAAGCAAACAGAGAGCAAGTCTCTTAAACTGGATTTTTTTTAAAACTTAATCAAAATTAAACATGACAGAAGTAGACTGAAAGTACTACTTATCAAAGCAAATCAGATTATTTACAATCTACATAATCTTATTTAATAAATAAACTATCTAGAGTTTTCAAACAAAAGGATCAAAAAAATTTTCACTGATCAAATTAATCCCCTCGAATGTTATCTATACGCCATAAGTTTTGGTCCTAAACCATGCATTAGATGATCAATCAATTTTGTCACTTCCACACATCAAGAATGAACAACTCCTTGGTGAACACTGAACACCCTCAACCATATTAGCATCAACTCTAATGGTAGGTTGCTGTAGAGTAAGCTTAAATGAAATCACAGCATTGTATAGATTTCGATATTTTTAATAAATATCTAATAAGAAACCTAATGAAAAAGTTGATTCATGAGAGACGTTAATTAGATAACTTCATACTAACATTTGTGAAAGATGCAAAGTTTAAAAATACAATAGTAGGGTGATCAACATTAGCTGATTCAATGTTGCAATATAGGCGTAATATAATTTGTGATTATGTTGTAATAAAGTTTAATAGTGCTATAATTAGAAATATATTACGATAAATCACACGTTAACTATTGGTATGGCAATCTTCTCCTAGCGTAAGAAAAGTTCCTTTAATCTCTTATCCATCAGCACAAGGGTTAATAATTCCAGCTGTTAACAGCTGATGTTTACCTCTCTTAAATATGTACTTTTAAATATATAACATGACATTAGTCAAAGGCTATATATAGCATGACATAATTCAAAGTCTATTAATAATGAATGTAAAAGTAGATACAAAAAGTTTACAATGTTGAATGATGGTAAGGGTAACTTTTCATATACCAAAAAGAAAGTCCAAATCAGTATTAACTTGAAGGTTGACTGATATCATGATTGTTTTTGTTTTTTGTTTATGGGGTTCTCAAGTCCATCACATGTTTTTTTTTTCTTTTCTATCTTGACTCAGCATTCATCTGCTATGACAAAGATTACACTTGTTAACTGTATGTACAGTTTGATTTTACTTGCAAACTCATTCTTGGTATAGCCTTAGCTTATTATAAATATGAATCTGTTGGTGGACATGGTGTCAGGCTTATCATTCTTGTAGCATTTGTCCTTTTCTATTTATACTTTGAATTGTAATTATTTAGAGATCAAAGTTAGCAGGATTATATCCTAAGAGAAATATATAGAAAATTCCTTGTTTAGCATATTACAGTTTAACAACCTCTGGTGTTTGGTCAACAATTTTTTTTGATATTTTTGCCTTTTATTGCAGTCATGGCTCGTCTTACATTAACTTTTCTAGAATATTCAATATATGATCAGTGGAAATGGTCCAAGGTATGTTATTTTCTAAACTCCTAATTATTTGCATACTTAATTTAAACTAGTTACCAACACTCATGTCAAATTTAATATGGTCATAGGGGTATTTAGGAGCAATGGATGGGACACACATAAGTATACGTACCAGAGGAAGACAAACCTAGAAACTGAAATCGAAAGGGTGAAATGGGTCTGCAAAAGAACAAAATAAAACGGAACGAGATGGAAGATAAAAAAACTTGCTGAAGCTATTCTTGATGTGCTGAACTCAGGATCTGAATTTAAATCAGATAATGGTTTTAAACCTGGAGTTTTCAATGCTGTAGAAAAGCAACTAGCTGTCTCCCTTCCAAATTTTGGAATTAACGCAAAATCACATATATAATCACTGGTAAAGACTTTGAAAGCGATTGGTATGCCGTGCAAGATATGTTAGAATGGAACAACACAAGTGGTTTTGGACGGGACAATGAAAATAACATGCTTGAAGCACCACAGTCAATTTGACAAGCATATATTCAAGTAAATATTTTGTTTAAAGTACACAAAATGATTTAGTTGTATCTTTTAATAAATATATTTATTTCTTATTGGTTGGTTTGTTAGGTAGACAGGAATGCAACGGAATGGATAGGTAAAAAGTTTCCTCATTATTGGAGCTTTGTCTTGTGTTTAACAAGGATCGTGCGAATGGAAGAGATGCTCAATCAGCTGCAGAAATTGTATCTAAATTGTATTTGAGATGGATAAAGAACAAGAACCTAATGATAATCCACAAGGCAACGATAATAAATTAGAAGACTTCAATTTTGATCATGAACTTGCGACATCTCCTCGTACTCCTTTAATAGAAGAATCAATTATGCATCAAAAGAGAAAAATAAGCAACAAATAGGATGATATTAATAGCTTGAAAGAGTCGGCAAACACAATCAGTTCAAAAATTGAACAAGCAACAAAACGCTTCACTTCAGTCTTAGGAATCGAGAAGGACATGGAGGAGATGTAAAAATTTTCACAGAGAGATGAAAAAAGTTGATGGTTTAACTACACCAACATGTAACACGGTTGTACTTATGCTTTCACGTAATAAACACCCGATGGTGATCTTTTCTACCGTTGAGGATGAAAACAAGTTCACATGGTCTCGGATATGCTTGCAGAAGATGTTTGACATTGAATTTACGAAGAAAAAAAAGTTTGATTTGTGTTCTCAAGGTAGTGGATAGTCGTAATCACAATACTTATTTCCATCTTTTATATAGTTTTGCTATTATTAGTTTGACATTATTTATTTACGATAAACTCATAATTTTGCTATCTATCTCTTTATTTAAGAAATGTACACCGTAATTAAAATACATTTTTATATATGAAATTATTAAAATTTAAATTATATCTATTTTTTATTAAATGGACATTTTTGTCAAAGTTTAATTATTTCATTTCATTCCTATGTCTATTTATCTCTACCGTATATCATATAGTAATGATTTATTTCATTCCAATAAAGCAATCAACCATGTTAATTAAATGGTAATGCCGTAATAACCTATTCCATTATTTCGTTCATTTCATTGTTCATTCAATTTCTTTGTCATTCCTTCATCCAAAAGAAAAATAAATATAATTATTGCAATGGGTCATTTGGGTTAAATTGTTGTTTTTGGCCAATGTATATAACTGTTGTTCTGTAATGTCGATCTCTCCAATTTGATTGTGTCCTATTTCTAAACAGGAACTCGTGAAAGCAGCAAAAGATTTGACTCGTTATCAATGCGCAAGACACGTATATGCTACTTTGAAAAGATGCTTAAAGGTAGAACTCAGCCAAAGCTACTGTTGGACATGTATTTTTGTCACTCTTATGGATAGATTAAAGTCAAAAGTATTGATACATAAAATCATCTAATTGAAAGAAACTTATATACATTGTCTAAGGCTCTTTTTAATGGAAACAAACAGAGCATGTGAAAGTGAAACTATAAAAGATGGGATTAGTGAGAGCTTCAATTCACTCATTATCAGTGCAAGAAGAAAGTATTTATTACAACTAGGGTTGAGTAGAAAAGTTGAATAACCAAATTATAACTAATTAACCAGTTTTTGTGTGTATTATGTACAGTTTTTTAGTTTATATTTTAAATTATGAAATATGAAAAACTAAAAATATATCAAATTTGCTTTTCTCTTGCCTTACAGATTTAGAATTTTTTATTTCATGTTCGAATTAATAACTTAAAATTGTAATGTTGATTTGTACACAACAACTTTTTAACATACACAACAATTAGGACTTTTTATACCCCTATCAACCCACTATCCATTACCTTTTGTTGTGTATAAAAAAAAATTATTGTACACAAATCATCACCCACACCAAAATAGATACACTTGTTTTTCTTATTAGTTTTGGAAAATAATCCGCAATTTACCTATTGAAAACAGTTATAAATATAGATATATAATGTTTATACTTCTTTTAAAGGTAGAACTATTATTTCTTATTTTTCTAAACCCTAAACCTTAAGGACCTCAAACCGATTATAAACATAACAACTTAGTTATGAGAGAGTATTAAGTGAACCGTTAACTAATGGTTCGGTTTCAACCCTTAACCGAACAGAACCAAACTATACTCGCCCTTAATTACAAGTTTAGAAGAGATTGGGATGTTACTAAATAATCATGACCAACAAAATGAATATGAAAGAACAAAATTGGGAGGGTTATTTATGTCCAACTACAAGGAAGAAAATAAGAGATTGGTAATTAAAAGGTTCAAGGTAAGGATTCATCAATTGGAGTTATCAAATATGTTGAATCCAGTAAAAAAGTATAGCCCAAGTTTAGACACTGATCACCATTCTTGCCATGCATGTAATAAGATGAAATCAACAAAATATTCATTTTTTCTTCCAAAAACATGATGTGAAGCATCTATATATGAAATATGAATCCTCAATTATTACAAAGTTAGTCCCACTAATCCAATTAATAAATTACCAAGCTTGATTGGACCAAAAAGTGATTTGAGTCAAAGGCCCATTCAATCTATTAATGCTCTTTGAGGCCCAATTGATTTTTCACAAATGGCTTCTTGCCTTAGTCATTCATCCCAAATGGGCTTTTCATGAGCTGAAGACTCCCCATGGATAAGTTGCTGTTGAAAAGGATTCATCACCTGATTTGCTGCTTCAAACCCATTGAATCTTTGTTGTTGATCTTGGATATTTAGCGGTCTTGATCTACCAATGCCCAAGAAATCAACCGTTAACGTGTCGTTACCACTGCCAACTAACTTAGACGCGATTTTATCCATACTCGAATTCCCTCCACCCTGAGTCAAGATGGAGTTTTCATCAGTTTTGTCATCTTGATTTTCAACATTCCTTGTAAATCCATTACTTTGATCTCCTCCCATTAACAGTTCGCTATAAATTCCCATATCACTCATAATTTGATTGGGCTCTGGCCCAAGGCCCGGCCCAAACATATCTTGTTGGTTAGGCTGGGCATGAAAGTTTTCAAAGTGTTCGGGCCGTTGGACGCCATATGGTAATGTGGGCCTAGACTCGAGTGAATTGAGTTGGTCTGGGCCTGCCATGCTCGAAACAAAGCTGGTATGCATCATTGGAGAATTGATCCCATTGCTCGCGGTAGCACCCATTTGGGCTGCTTTCTGAAGTAAGGCTGTTGCAGACATATGACCTGCTGGCCCAGAAAGTAGATTTCCGATCTTATTTTCGTGTTGGAAGTACCCAAATCCCGACGAGCCATTCGGAGAGCTAAGTTGTAGCCCAGAAGTTGTTGTGGTTGATGATGATCCACCTCTCGTGTTTCCAAAAAGGGTGCCCGAGCTGCTAGAAAACATGCCCCCAGACATGTTCAATGGCTTGAATGACATTGGAACTAGTTCTTGAGGAAGTGATTTGACCGCGGTTTTCGGGTTATAGTTGTTAAAATCACTTAAGCCCATGAACTCATTGCTTCGGGAGTCCATTAACTTAGATGACATTAGATGATCATTTAGTTGTTGAGTTTGTAACATTTCTTGGTTCACCTTGTTGTTTTCTTCTGCTAGCGCATCACAAAATGCTCTATGAGTTATAAAGCTATCCCTCCTGTAACAAACTAAAAATAAGTTCTTGATCTATAAAGAATATTAAGAAAAAGGATTACTTTCTCATATTTCATAATGTTTCACGTCATAAGAGTACAAGAAGTAGCTCGGTTTAGAGCTCGTGTTTAGGGTATAACGAGCATGAGTAGCTCGTGATATCCTCGTAACCGTTGAGCTCATGGTTGTGGTTACGGACATAACGATCTTTTACTTTTTTTCAACCAATCAAATTCAACACAAATAATTTTGTGTGGGTCCGGGGCTAGTTATTACTGACATGTGTTAGTTTTAAATTAGTAATGCTGTTACAAACCTAGAGAAGATGGTCCCACAGTCGCATTTATATTCCCGAGTGCCACAAGTCTTTTGGTGAGCCTTCCAGTCAGATTGAACCGCATATTTCTTGGAACATTTGTCACATTTCCATTTCTTTTCTCCATGTTTTCTACTATAATGTTTCTTGATCCCAGTAAGATCGCCTAGTGCTCGAGCCGGGTTATGATGAACACAGGATGGCTCGGGACATACATACACTCGTTTCCTGGTCTCGGTGCTGGTTCGTTGCCTTAGTTTCCATGGAAGATTATGACCTCTTCGGTGCAATTGTAGATTCTGGTCTCTTTGAAATCCTTTGTTGCAAATTTCACACACAAATCTGTTTGTTGCCATTAGTGTAGTTGGTGATAATGCAATCACTTCTGCTGTAGGATCTTGATAAAATTAAACACATAAAACATTAGGTTTAGTTTAACCTTATTTATTAAGTATGACAACAAAAGTTCTATCAAATTCAACACAAGTGTTTTAAAACCAGGAAGTACCAATTAAGTTCGAACCTTAGGAGTAACCAAATTTCCCCCTTGTGGCCATACTCAATGACTCCGGACATTCGCAAAACAGATGGTCATCCTAAGATTAGTCGGCTCGTAAAATGGGTCGAATACTTAGGTTAACAAAAAAAAGAGACTATATATAGTTTACTTGAAAGAGCAAAATATTTTTCAGATCAACTTCCAACAACAAAATTCTGTATATTCAAAATTCCTGTAGCAATATATTATTGATAGATCTTCTGGGAGTTTTATATATCTCAAAAAAGGAACTTAGTTATAGCAGAGGAGGAAATAGTATCTTAATTTTTCACTCGTAGTGTTAATTTTGTCGAGATTTGTTCGTTTTATACAAGTGATACCTTAACTATATCAATCCGTATAACCCCTAAGATGTCAAATTATAACTCTAGAACATTTCAACTAAAACTGAGCTTAAAGTATAGATAATTTCTATGCAGTTTGCCAAAAAAAACAAATTAAGTACAAACCTGGGGTTCCTGGTAGGTTTCTTTTCTTTTTAGGAGGAGGTGGTGGTGGGAGTGAAGTGGGGGTATTAATGCTTGAATTTCCTCCATGGAAATGGGTTTTAAGCTCCTGAACTTGCTTTTCTTGACCATCTTCTCCAGAAGAAAAACTTCCTTCATCTGCTGTTATATTCGACATAGCTTACATATATATATATATATATAGCAACCAAACACTAAATATAGTAGGGTTTAATTACTGTTTTGTTAATAAGAAACAAGGTATCAAAATTTATCTGGAAGTTTGGTGAGCAGAAGAATGATTTCTGGTTAGAATTATTGAAGAAGATGAAGAAGAAAATTAAAAGGTTAGTAATTTGCATGTATTATGTGTCTTCTTTGGCTTATATATTTATATACACATATACAAGTGTTCATATAACAATTTTCTCCCCTCAACTTGCCAGGCCCACCCCTACACTTATATATATATATATATATATGTATATATAGGGGAAGGTTCATTTGAGAACCGTTTTTATTGCGAGAACTGCGAGAACCAATTTTAGCCGTTTATTTTGGATAATGGAATTCATGGATGAAGAGCGTGGGGGATTGGGTGTGGCAGGGTGCATGTAAGGAATTCATGGGTGGGCAATCCAATTGAAGGAGGGGGAATCGGACGGCTAAGATTGGTGCGTTATTAATGATCTCTCATTAATGAGTGGTATTTTGTTAAATTAAGTCTATCTAATAATCACTCATCCACCGGTACACAATTCACAGTTGAGTAAATATATAAATGAGCATTATTGATGGTTACAAATAGTTTTCGTGGTTCTCACATTAGTAACAGTTCTAAAATGAACTTCTCCCTATTTGTGTGTATAGGGTAAGTTCGGTACCTAACCAACCTTATATACAGAAGATACAAACCCAATCTTAGCTTTTAGATTTAAATGATCTATGGTGCTGACTACAACATAATATATAGTCGTAATTTAAACCATCATCCAAATATGAAGTCCGAGATTAGTTTTGTAAAGTTCTATATAAGTCTGATTCTATATTCATCCTTGTTATATATATATATATATAAATATATATATATACAAATACATATATATATGGAAAAGTTCAAACGAGAATTGTTTTTTGTACGACAACTACGTGAACTATTTGTAATATAATTAATGACTCGTTAATAGGGGTATTTTGGTCATTTTATATTTAGCTAACCGTAAATTATGTCCGGGTGAACCATCCTTAATGAGTGCTACTTGATTTTTTCAAAATACCCATCATTAATACGTCATTAATATGTCATTAATGAGTGCATTAATGAGCCTTACATATATTAGCCATTGATTTATCTTAATGAGAGCAATGATTTATTCTCACAGTTATCTTACGAAAAACAGTTCTACTTTGAACTTTTATATATATATATATATATATATATATATATATATATGTGTGTGTGTGTGTGTGTGTGTGTGTGTGTGTATGTATGTATGTATGTATGGAAGGGTTCATTTGAGAATCATTCTTGTTGTGAGTACCGTAAGAACCAATCTTGACCTTTAATTAAAATAAATTAATAGCGAATTGATCATTAATGACTCATTAATTAGAGGTATTTTAAAAATATTAAGTCAATCTAACAATGACTTATCACCTGGACACAATTCACGATTGGGTAAATGTATAAATGACATAAATACCTCTATTAATGAGTCATTAATAAGCATTACTAGTGGTTACAAGTGGTATCCGCAGTACTATTAATAAGAACAGTTCTCAAAGAACTTTTCCACACACACACACACACACACACATATATATATATATATATATATATATATATATATATATATCT
>JAUEJL010099664.1:0-13360 GCA_032274825.1 Drosophyllum lusitanicum
GTTTGTAAGGATATATGTGTCATTATTTAAGTTTGTAAAGATATGAATGAAATTCTCCTTATATTTTATTACAAGCCTTGTTCTTTTTTAATGAACAACAACACCTCTAACAAATTACAACAACTAATTTTAGTTTAGTTAACTACTTAATAAACTACAGTTTGCTAAAAAATAATTTTATTTTTTATCTTCTTAGATGAGGTTTATCAAACTAAATAATATGTAGTTATACTACATTCGAATAACCATCTATAATACTATATATAAATTAAATTAGTATGAATGTCATTATTTAAATATCAATCCGGAGCAACACATGGGCATGATATACCTTGTTTATATATCAAGTTGTAAAATAATAACTAATGAATACACACACACACACATATAGGGAATTGTTTAAACGAAACTATTTTTCGTACAAGAACCAATATTGACCATTGATTGAAATAAATCAATGGCTAAAAGTTTTAATGGCTCATTAATGAGTCATTAACGGGTTCATTAATAACTCATTAATGAGGGGTACTTTATGAATATCAAGTTTTGCACATTAATGATGGTCCATTCGTACGTAATTCACAGTCGAATAAATATATAAATGACCAAAATACCCTTATTAATGAGTCATTAATGATCAAATTAATAGTTCTCGCAGTTCTTGTAAGAAAAACCCGTTGTCGTTTGAAACTTTCCGTATATATATAAGTATACCAGAAGCTAAGCTAATTATATATTAATACAATATATTTGAGTAAGTAGTTTTGAGAGCTTTTTGGAGCTCATAACTTTTTGTTTTGAAAGAAAAAAAAATAAAAGGTGGAAAAACTAGAAGTTTTTTTTAAACAAAGAGCTCGAAAATAAAAAGCTTTTTGAAGTAGCATTTAAAATAGTTGAAAGTTTTTTTATATACAAAATTACCTAAATATCATTTATAATTGTTATACAATTCCTCTTATTTTACGATTTGTCTTTTTTTTGTCATTTTACACCATCCAGCTCTAGCTACTTTGACAAACACATATACAAATAAAATAAACAGCTTTCAGCTACTTTTGTCAAACACATCCTATATATACACACTTCCTCACACCACGCCACACGCACAATATAGTGATATACATATATACAAACGTACGTATACATTAAGAAAAGAAATAGAAAAACTCATCAAAACTTTATCCTTGAACTCTAATCCTAGTCCTCCAAATCTTCTTTCTAAGATCATGTCCTCAATGAGTCGTAAATCCAACGAAAGAAAAACTTATAAGAGGTCTTACTTTTAAAGAACAAATTAATATCACTTTAGTTTATTAGACTAGAGGGTATACATACCCTCGTACTTTATGTCACATCACTTTTATTTATTCATATTTTAACATAAGAAATACATGTACTTGTCATATTTTACATTGTTCAAAGGTTTTTAAAAAAACATTCTTTCTTTTTCTTCCTCCGGATTTCTCTTTTTTTCTCATCTTATAAAACATGTCAACATGTGTATGCTGAGAATACTTTAATTTTGCAGTACTTAGAGGTGGGGAATAGTGTTTGGGTGCGGTACCAATAGCGACGTAGATGGTACCGATACTATACTTGACCCACTCCGTTGGGCGATTAGGCTATAGACTTGAGGTATTAAGATGCAAGAGATAGTTTAATTACAAGAATTCCTAACATAGTTTTGACATTTTAATTGTTAAAATGGATGAGAGTGGATATATGGATTGATTGATGGGTCTTACTCTTGCATGGGTAGGCAATAAAACTCAGTAGTTTTGGTTGGTTTGTGGGTACAGAAGTTGATGGGTGTCTGTAGCCGGTCGGTGATGTTGATGGAGCAACAAATTAATGTGTTATTTCAATCAAATAGCTATGTCAAAGACGTACACCAAATTAGTTCAAAATGTCATCGATCTCAAATATTGCTACGTATATCATACACACATTGTTACTTGGGTACCTAATTGCATGTCAAAACTATATCAACTTCACATAAATTTGCAACTTTATTCAGTTTGTGGATTCAACAAAGAAAACTAAACTAAATCGTCTATATAAAGTTTAATGAATTAATCATGCATAATAGAATTACCTATTTGTCGAGTTTTCAAGATTCACACACATAAATATGCTAAAAAACAAACACATTATTTAAAATCAAGTTTTACAAAAATTTTATTAAGAAATGATCTCTACACAACAAAAATGGCCATACAAAACTTTATGCATCATCTACTTGTATCATACTATTATGTACATTAACTGCTTGTACTTTATTGTATATAGCTAAAAATTTGTCTACTACAAATCAGCTCCTATTTTTATTAAAGGTTAAGCACTAAGAGAGTAGTCCATAATCTGATTTGCTTATAAGATATTCTGAATAAGAAAAGAAAATAATACTAATTTATTTGACTTTAAAACATCTTTAAATCATTAAACATCCGTAATCACGCTTATTATTTTTCTTTAATGTAAAATGATAAATTAGTGAACAAATAAATTTCTCTCCTCTCTAATTAAGTTTTTATTCCATTTTTTTTATTTTTCTAACAACATAATTGTTCACTAATTAACAAAAAGTTAAATCTAAAATTACAGTTTTTCAATCATTCATCAAAGAAACACAATCCTGAATAGGGATGAGTTTTTTGACTAAAAAACTGAACCGGAATCGGGTTAGAGTATTCGTTCCGGTTATCGATTTTCCTAAAACCTCATTTTCGGTTCCTTCAGTTCCGGTTCTACTGGTTATCGGGTAGTTCGGTCTTAGAACCGAAACCAGTTGGTACATGATTTTGTATTTGTCATATGGTTTACTATGAATTATTATTTTTGGTGATATGGTTGATTATTAAACTATTATCATTGGCGATATGATTAATAATTATTGTTTGTAAGAACGAAGTCAACGAACTGTTATTTATTGGTCATATGTTGGTATCGAAGATGCATGCAAGTATTTTTATTGTTAACTTTAAACCGTTCAGTTTTTTGGTTATTAGTTAACCTTTATAAGTAAAAAACAACTAATACAAATGTATCGTATTTGCCTTTAATAGCAAATATATTCACTGGTTATTGGTTATTTTCGGTTCATACTCTTAAAACCAGTTCCAAAGTAAATTTTCGATCTTATCGGGTTCCATACCCAGTTATAACCTCATCCCTTATATCGGTTCGGTTTTTGGTTCTAGTCTTCATCATTTTCGGTTATCGGTTCTTTCAGTTCCGGTTTCAGAAACGAACACACCCCTAATCCTGAATACAAACGGTTTGTGTTAAAAAGAGAGAAACCACATTTCATAAGTTGAGGAATTTCTAGAGTCATGAAAACATTCTTTGATACGGTCCAGTCCATAACCAGGGCCCAAAGCAAAACTGATTTGGCCCACTCCGGTAATTGCAGGCCAGACGAGCACCTAAGCTGCCCAATAGGTTGAGAGATTGAAGCCCACGATTTTATGTTTCTGGAATTTGCTTGGTCATACTAGCAGTTAGGAATATTTCCCCACTTCCTTTATTTCAGCATGCATTTTAGAAAGTGGATTGTTGGCAGTACTTGCCCACGTCCCATGCATTCCCATGCATTTAGGAGAGTAATTAGGATTCTTTTTCATTATTTAAGTCTTGTATTGTTGCATTGGATATCAATTACCATCAACAGGCTAAATGATACCACCTGGCAGGACAATAAGTCAAAACTAACTTTTGTCGAGAATCTCCTTGGAGAAAATGAAAAGAAGATGTGGCAACAATGGAGAACAACTTATCCAGATGCGTATGATAAATGAATCAGAAAATTTGCTCCGAGTAAAATTTAATTTGCTTTGGAGACCATCCATCTCGAACTGGATTTCCTATCATTTTGGTGCTCTCGTTCTACGTCCTCAATATGCCTCCTCGAAAAGAACCGGTCCCTCTGGAAGAAACCATGGCTGCCATGGCCGAGTCACTAAACAAACTCACTGAAAAAATAGTCCTTAGCCAAAACACGTCTCAATCCCAATTCGATATTATCGTCAAACAGTTAGCCACGCAATATGAACAAAGCTCCACCCTCATCTCCTCTTTTAGCCAAGCCGGCCCATCTAACCGCAACGATCTTCCACCACCCCCTCCACCGCCACCCAAACCCACGACTACCAAAAATCTCACTTCCAACCTTCGATGGCTCCAATCCTCTTGATTGGATTTTTCAAGCTGAAAATTATTTCACTTATTATTCCATTCCACCGCCACAACGATTAGCTTTATCCGTTTTCTATTTTACGGGTGACGCCCTCAATTGGAACAAACACCTCGCCAACAATCACCTTCTTGGTACATGGCCCGAGTTCACACGAGCTCTAGAACTTCGCTTCGGTCCGTCCACATATGAAAACCACCAAGCTACCTTGTTCAAACTACGCCAAACCACCACCGTCTCAGCTTATCAAACCGAATTCGAAAGACTTAGCAACCGGGTTATTGGTCTTTCACAACAAACCTTACGTAATATCTTCATTTCTGGTCTACGCCATGAAATTCAATTTGAGATGGCCCTTCATAACCCACAAACCCTACACCAAACGTATGGCTTAGCCAAATTAATTGAAGATAAGTTAGCACTCAACCGCACCCGTTTTCCAACCTTCCCAAGAAATGCTAATACAAACCCCAACCCCATCACAAAACAAACCATAACCACCTCACCCTACGTCCCAAAACTCACTTACCCATCAACACATGCACCACCCCTCCCCTTCACACATCTATCACCAGATGCCCTCCAAAAGCGATGAGCAGAAGGATTGTGTTTCCGCTGCCCCGAAAAATATCATCCCGGTCACAAGTGTAACCCACCACAATTCCTAGTTATCGCCGATAACAAAGACAGCCCGGACACCACCGATCACACCCCATCACCTGATGATACAAACAATCTCGATCACACCGAACCACCACAAGACACCGATACTCATCCCCATTTTCTATCCCTCTCCCATGCAGCATTCTATGGTCTACAATCCCCCCGTGCACTCCGTGTTACCGCATACCTTCACGGCCACCCCGTTACCACTCTTATCGATTGCGGGTGTACACATAACATCATCCAACCCCGAATCACTTCACTTCTTCCATCCACACCAACAAATATAACACCCTTCCCAGTTATGATCGGCAACGGTGAATTTTTACAATGTGACGGTTATTATCCTAAAGCCACACTCCAGCTTAATAAAACCACCTTCTTGGTTCTACTTTTCGTTCTACCGGTCGAAGGAGCCGGCATCGTTCTCGGAATGTCTTGGCTCAGTTCCTTAGGAACTATCACAGCTGACTTTTCGGTCCCTCAAATTTCATTCAAAATCGATGGAAAGACATGCACATTACAAGGTGAACCACTCTCCTCTCAAGTATCTTCAAGCACAGTGCAAGCACTTCTACGTAAACACTCTGTTGCTTCCCTCCATACCATGATATTTCAAAACCAAAGTGACCCACAATTACCACCAACCTCACCACTTACTCATTCCAACCCATCTATTGCTGCACTACTTCTTCAATATCACCACCGGTTCGAACCACCAAACACGCTGCCTCCAATACGCCCCCATGACCACCACATCCCTCTTCTCCCAAACACAAAACCCGTAAACGTAAAACCTTATCGTTACCCGCATTATCAAAAGCAGATCATGACCGATCTCATAACCGAAATGCTACACGATGGCATCATTCAACCAAGCCAAAGCCCTTTCTCTTCACCCGTACTTCTGGTTCGTAAAAAAGATGGAACATGGCGCTTTTGTGTCGACTATCGAGCATTAAACGCAGCCACCGTTCCTGATCGTTTTCCAATACCCACCATTGATGAACTCCTCGATGAGCTACACGGAGCAAAAGTCTTTTCCAAAATCGACTTACGTTCCGGTTACAACCAAATCAGAGTTGCCCCGGAGGATGTCCCAAAAACGGCATTTCGAACAATTGACGGACATTATGAGTTTCTCGTTATGCCATTCGGCCTAACGAACGCGCCATCGACATTCCAATCTGCCATGAACGATCTCTTCCGTAAGTTTTTACGCCGTTTCGTTTTGGTTTTCTTTGATGATATACTCATATACAGTCCATCCATTGCTTCTCACTATGAACACCTACACCTTGTTTTTCAAACCTTGCAACAAAACAGCTTCAAAGCTAAACCCTCCAAGTGCATCTTCGCTACCACCAAAATTCCATTTTTGGGTCATTTTATCACTCCAGAAGGAGTTTCAGCAGACCCAGACAAACTCACAACTATTCAAGAATGGCCCAACCCCAAATCCCTTACTGCCCTTCGTGCCTTCCTTGGTTTAACGGGTTTTTATCGCCGTTTCGTGCGTAACTATGCACACATCGCATCCCCATTAACCGACCTTCTTAAAGGACCAAAGTTCAGCTGGAATCCTGATGCCGAAAAAGCTTTACATGACCTCAAACAAGCCATGACATCACTGATAGTTCTTGCCCTACCAGACTTTAGCCAACCTTTTGACATCACTACCGACGCGTCCAATACAGCCATCGGCGCCGTTCTGTCACAACAAAACAAGCCAATTGCTTTCTTTAGTAAAAAGCTATCCAATCGCCTGCAAACCTCCTCCACATATATTCGTGAACTTTATGCCATCACCGAAGCTGTGAGCAAATGGCATCAATACCTTTTAGGCCATAAGTTTCGGGTTTTCACGGATCACCACAGTCTTAAACACCTCTTAACACAAACCATACAAACCCCCGAACAGCATAAATGGGTTGCAAAGCTCCTGGGTTACAACTTTGAACTACATTATAAACCCGAAAAAGAAAACAAGGTCGCCGACGCTTTAAGTCGAATTGAAACACCATCACTCTTGGCTCTTTCCGGTCCCGTTGCAATCTGGTTAGAAGAATTACGTCAATATTTTTCTACTACTGCCGATGGCCAACAACTCATGCTCAATGTTCAAAACAACCCAACTTCATTTCCTAACCATACCATTCGAGATGGATTAATCTATGTGCAAGGCAAATTATTTATCCCTAACATTTCCACTTTGAGATCTTCTCTTTTGCAGGAATTTCATGGCTCTACGTTAGGAGGACATGCTGGGATTAATGCTACCTTACGGCGCATTGCATCAACCATCTCATGGTCAAACCTAAAAAAAGAAGTTGTCGACTATATCCCCCAATGTACAACCTGTCAATCCATTAAGTACCCAACCCGAAAACCGTATGGCTTGTTGCAACCCCTCCCTATTCCATCAAACCCATGGGAAGAACTATCAATGGATTTCATTACCTATTTACCGTCATCCAACGGCAAAACCGCAATATGGGTTATTGTCGACCGCCTTACCAAGTTTGCCCACTTCATCGGTTTACCAACTCAATTTACTGCAGCCTCATTAGCAACATTGTTTTTACATGAAATCTATCGTCTCCACGGGTTGCCAAAAACAATTGTATCTGATCGTGACCCAATTTTCTTGAGCCATTTTTGGAAACAACTTTTCAAACAGTTAGGCACTAAACTTCACCATTCCAGTGCCTACCACCCCCAATCTGATGGACAAACAGAAGTGGTAAACCGATGCCTCGAAGCATATCTAAGGGCTTTTGCTAGTGAGGAACCCCGAACCTGGTTTCGTTATTTATACCTCGCTGAATTTTCTTACAATACCAATTTTCATTCATCTATAAACATGTCACCGTTCAAGGCATTGTATGGTAAAGATGTTTCAGCAATTCACGATTACAAACCAGGCGCAAATTCGACTGCTTCAATTGATAATTCACTGATAGAGCATCAGCGGCTGATCGACTTATTAAAAGAGGCTCTCCATCAAACTCAATCTCGAATGATCAGGCAAGCAAATAAAAAGCGGTTAGATAAGGAATTTAATGTTGGTGATCACGTTTTTCTCAAGCTGCAAAAATACCGGCAACATTCAGTTCAATATCGAGTTAACCACAAGTTAGCCAAAAGATATTTCGGGCCGTATAAGATCATCGAACGTATAGGCCAGGTTGCTTATCGCTTGGAACTTCCACAATCATCGAAGATACATCCGGTCTTTCATGTTTCTCAATTAAAACCCAGCTACAATCAACTTACCACCAAGGAGATACCCCCGGAATGGTTAGCAGACAACAACAGAGAAGATGTACCAGAGATTATCCTTTCTCAACGAAGAACAATGGGAAGCCATCAGGTTTTGGTAAAATGGAAGGATCATGATCATACGGAAGCAACATGGGAAGAATTGGAAGACTTCAAAGTCAGATTTCCGGTGTTTAATCTAAACCTCGAGGACGAGGTTGTTTCTGATGGGGCGGGTATTGATACGGTCCAGTCCATAACCAGGGCCCAAAGGGAAACTGATTTGGCCCACTCCGGTAATTGCAGGCCCAGAAGAGCACCTAAGCTGCCCAATAGGTTGAGAGATTGAAGCCCACGATTTTATGTTTCTAGAATTTGCTTGGTCATACTAGCAGTTAGGAATATTTCTCCACTTCCTTTATTTCAGCATGCATTTTAGAAAGTGGATTGTTGGCAGTACTTGCCCACGTTCCCATGCATTCCCATGCATTTAGAAGAGTAATTAGGATTCTTTTTCATTATTTAAGTCTTGTATTGTTGCATCGGATAAATCAATCAGAAAATTTGCTCCACTTTTACTTGTCAATTTAATTTGCTTTGGAGACCATCCATCTCGAACTAGATTTCCTATCATGTTGGTTGTTGGTCTGTTGCAAGTTTTAATTCTTCATGTTGGCATGTTGATATGTTGTTTCTTTCTAATTAACTTGCTGCTGCTAATCAACTGTTTTGTAATATATTAATTTGTATTAATTTGTTATTTTTATTCGAATATCAATTTTATTTCACTAATTTTATATTTAGTTTAATCCAAATATTGTTAGAAGTTATCTAGGTTACTGGGTTTTCATTCGAAGTTTGTAAACTGGGTTATTAAGTTTGTTATTTCATCATGAATTCTAGCATTTTATATGAATTTAAATTGGTTTAAATTTTCATGTTGCTACTTGCTATGTTGATTATCTTTTAATTCTATTATTTTATTTTTATGTGTTAGTTTTCTATATTAATCTCCTAAGGTGTAGTTTTATTCTATATTTTAATAGCACCATTAATAAGTCAAGGTCTAAAAGTCGTATATTATTTGCTTAAAAATTTAAGGGGACATTTTTTTACTATTTCGCCCGGGGCAGCAAACAACTTAGGACCGGCCCTAATCAATGCGCCATCACTTTTCCCTTATATCCTATTCTATCTCACAAACCCCAATATACATAACAGACGACCTTTTTATTTAAAAATAAATAAATAAATAAATAAATAGAGAAGAGAGGAGAGAGATGGAGAGAAGAAATAAAGACGGAGAAGAGAGAGAAGAGAGATATAGAGAAGAAAGAGAGAGAAAAAGGGTCTCAAGACCAGTTGGAAGCTATCCCACTCAATCTGATGTGGGGGGCAATGGTGTTCTTCCTCTCCTCCACTCTTTAGCGGGTTGAATGCGGATAGTCTTACAATAATAGTATGGAAAATAGAAAGAAAAGTTGTAGTTTTTTATATTAGAAAACAACAATTTCCACAAGTTTCTGTAAAGAAGTTACAATTTTTTTTATCAAAAAACAGCAATTTCAACAAGTTTTAGTTTTTATAGTTTGACCTTAAAAGATGTTGAAAATTGGGTATTTTTCACAACTAATTAACTAAACAATCGCTTTTCAATGAAAATCGATACTTTCCTTTTGTTTTTTTCTTCTTGTCACAAGTTGAGTTTGGTAAAATAACTCTAAGTTATTGCAAAGTCTTACTGTCAAGTCCTTGAGTATTACTAAATACCGTTATGCCAAAGACTCTTTAGTTCAAGAATCATGTTAAGTGTTAACATCACCTTTTATTGATAATTATGTTATTTAGGTTGATTATAACAATACGAGAATCATGTTACAAATTACCATTTTAATGGACATGAGAATCGAAAAGTTGTAATCGGTGTAGGCTAACAGATAACAATTTTTTTCAAAAAAATAAAATAAAATAACGATGCATTTTTTAACCGCTCCTAAATCTACCCAATTTATTCACAATAGGACTCAAGCTCATGACTATGATTAACGGACAATCACCACACCAAATCACCTAAATATTTGCTACTGGGCGAACCCAAGTGGCAAATAACGATGCATAATACAATCTTTACGAGTAAACAGTAGACTGCAGCCCAAGTAACAATAAAAAAAGCCAACAAAAATGAGCCCAAGCTACTTTCTAACATGATGCGATTAAACAGCCGAACCAAAATTTACCCATGAAACAAAAGTCCAACAAAAAACGGCCCAAGTTACCTTTTCGATTATACCCAATTAAGAGGATCCTTGAAACAAACCGAATAACCCTAAACCGAATAAACTGATTCCTTATTCGGTTCGGTTATTAGTTACTTTCGAAAATGGACTACTCTATTAACCCAAAACGGTTCGGTTATTAGTTACTTTCGAAAATGGAGTACTCTATTAACCCAAAATGGAATAAAATAGTCGAAGAACACCCCTAAGTCTACATCATATATACGGTCAAATAATAATTATAATTTATGCAAGTCTTCACGTAGCTAAATCATATGTTACGTAAAAAATCATGATATGTCTACACTCTGATCTAGTTTTAAAAATGTATATGTTATCGAATCATTTAAGAAAATACCACGAACTTTGTCAAATATACAATTTAGTTTTATTTTGTGTAAAATAATACTTGTGAGGTTAAGAACTTAAGATAAGAAGGGAAAGAGATAAAGGAGTTAGAAAAAGAATAGGCAATGAATGTATATGAGGTTAATGCTTAATAGTATACAAATGAATATGCTACAACTGTTATTCATTCTTAGATACATAGCACATGATAGCCTAATATCAACACAAGAAACTAATGTGAAGTATAAAGAAAGTGAATCCACACAAACTGAATTTTATTTTTTTAACATGGAAACTAACTGATCTAGTATCTTTGTAGAACAACCATCTTTGCTAAGCACATTTGCAGCTGCTTCTTTAAGCTCTCTAGTCTGTGTTCGAATCCGTTTTCCTTCATTTCCTTCGAATAAATCCTTGACAACCTTAGCAATCTCTAAACGATCTACAATGCCATTTTCGTTCGACTTCGCCCTCAATGCAACTTTTAAACCCTCGGTCATCATTAATGCGTTCATCTTTTGTTCTGCGTAAAGTGGCCAAACAATCATCGGTACCCCTTGGACTATGGTTTCAAGAATCGAGTTCCAACCACAGTGAGTCCAGAACCCTCCAGTGGATCCATGACTCAATATTTGAGCTTGCGGTGCCCATGAGGGCACCACAAGCCCATAGTTTTTGGTTCTTTCTATGAACCCTTTTGGTAAAAAGTCAAAAGCGTCATTGCTGTCGTGGGAATTGAAGTACGTCGCATCGGCTATAATATCGTTTGGGGGTCTCACCACCCATATGAATCTTTGCTTACTCAACTCTAAACCCACGGCTAACTCAGTGACTTGATGAGAAGAAAGGGTCCCACCACTCCCAAAAGATACGTACAACACAGACTCACACGGCTGACCGTCTAACCACCTCAAACAATTCGACTCGTTTACATCCCTTCTTGAGTCAACCGACTGGCCTTGTACCAATGGCCCAACCGCGTAAATGGGTGGCTTACCAGGTTGCTTCTTTTGTAAAGCTTCAATTGCTCCACCCTCCAACTCCTTGAAGCTATTTACCACTATGCCCTTAGCCATTGTATACCTCCTCGTGTTGTGCAGAACCCTTTTGTATGCATCATTACTCCTGTCCTGCAGAGGGTCGAGCAGGTCCTTACCATGAATTGGTATACAACCCGGGATCTGAATCGGGTCGTGTACGTCCCTGTACTCGCAAGAAACCGTTTCATCAAGCTTTGGCAAATGAAGAAACAGAGACAAAGTCATAGCTGATGCAGGAAAGAAAAGATAATTGGGGATACCAAATTCAATGGCAACATCAAAAGCATCTGTACCAAACAAATCAACAAATAAAGCTACAATCTTTTTGTCTCCAATCATGGAATTAACGGTTTCACGAAGAGAAGGAATGGATCGGGTCACCATGAGACTTATACGGGTCTCAATTTTGGAATCTTGAGGCAAATCATCGAAATTAACAGGAGGGAGGAGAAGATAATTTATGGGATTTGGGAGTGAATCAAGAAATGCATGTTGGGAATTGGATAAAGGGCCATCATTTGGGATGATAAAAGTTGCAGAAATATTGTGTTGGGTTACAAGTCTTTTGGCAAATTCAACCAATGGGATGAGGTGACCCATTCCTGGGCTTGGTACAAGGGCTATATGGGGTGATTTCTCCATTACAGTTGGAGAAATAAAGGGAGTGGGGGTGTTGCAATGTGTAAAGGAAGATGATGAATGAATTGATACATGTGAGATATATATATATATCATATATATATATATATAACTGAAGTAACAAATACATGTTTGAAAAATCTCTCTCCAACATAACTAACTTTGGGTCTTTGGTTATTTTTAGTTGTCCCCATTTTACCCACTAGATACATGTGCACTTGTGCAGAGCCATTACTAAGAAATATAGCATCCACAAATGACCAAACAATGATGCCCACAAGAAAATAATTGTCCATCTCACCTCAATCACGCAAAATGGAGATTGAAAAGTCTAAACAGAATTCTATACAATCATTTGTACTTTCAACAAATATTAGAGCAAGACCCTTGTTCTAAATTAGAATTGAGACCCTTTTAAACGTTCGTGTTTGACGAGGATCCCAATCCTACGGATATGGAACCACATCCGGACATATAGAATGTTTGGGACATAACATACCAGTACCGTCATCCAACAAAAATTTCTAATTAGTAAGTTTCAGTAATTTCTTCAAAGTTTACTACTCTCGACACTGTTAAAAAATATATAAAAAAAATTCATCATTACAAGAAGAAAATGTTTAAACTATCCAATTTGAATCTTGTAAAGATTTTTTTTCTTGTTTATGTTTTAAGAAAATATAAACCATTCCAACTTTGACAAATTAATGTTCTGGAAATCAGAATTAATTAGTTTATTTTTTCCTCTTAATATATGAAAATTTATATTTGTAACAACTTTATTCTCCTACTTCATCCTCCGACTCGCTAAATGATGATATGTGAAATCCACTTATTCTATTTTCTAATCTCCTCTCTTGATTTCAGTATATGTCTTGATCTAGTGAGTAGAGAGATAAGTATAAATATTTGTAGGAGGATATATATAACAAATCTCCTTT
>JAUEJL010099675.1:0-13358 GCA_032274825.1 Drosophyllum lusitanicum
ATGATTTTGATTATATATACATATGTTCTACATAATATAAAAATCCGATATCCCACCGATATCTCACCGCGATAACCACTATTTCAAATCTCGGTCCTTGACCGATATTTGATTTTTGACCGAGATAACTACATAGCGACAGATTGATGTTGCCAAAGAACCAACAATTCCACATGGGGTGCATTGTGTTTCTAGGAGACAAGGCCTTGTTTATAAAAGCGATAGCATTTCTAATACATGTATCAATCTACTCCCTGCCGCGCCACTTTTGCCATCAATGAAAGCAACAAAAGTAAACCTAACCTTAGTTAGTGGATACGGATATCTGATGATGTACATTGCTGAATCTTCCTCATGTCTACCATCTTACAAGTCTTGTCCCATCATGTTCAAGGTGCGACCACACTAGATCTATGGGTTGCCCTAGAACATGCCTATGCTCCTCATACATCCACCAAAGAATTCAATCTATAGGCTCCATAAAAGATGCCAGGTGATGAATCTTTAGATGCTTACCATAACGGTTGGAAGAGTATGCACATGCCCTAGCGGCCATTGAAGAATTGGCCAAAAAGAGATTTGGTCATGCTCATAGTCAAGGCTTGATCATGCTTATCAGCATCTTCTACTTTCTATGCTTTCACATTTTTCACTTCAGTCAAGAAGTCATTATTGACATTTAATATTGTTGGTTAGAAAAATCAACATATTTGTCTTGTTTTAAAAAGGCAAGCCTAAGAACTTGCAACTTACACGAATTGAAATTGAGACCTTCATTAGATATTCGATGTTTAGGGTCCCACACATGTTCTACCCTCTGATGATCTTCACTACTTCATGTTATTAGTTAATCATCACCATCGCCTCACATGGGTTTATCCGTTAGCTCCAGATCGTGTGTGTGGCGTGTGCCAATGACTGGTCACCATGGTTAAAGAACAATTAAATTGAAAAGTGAAAATCTTTTTTCTTTCGAGCGGGGACGACGGGTTGCAACTTAACTCGTATTTGTCGGCACTTGGTTTTTCATCAAACACCCTCTACTTACACCTATAAACAAAATGTATATATTAGACGCTAAAATCGACATCGTGTTGAAATTAGTTTCATATTGCTTGCTCAAGCTAGCATTCCCCTACTTTTTTGCACTATTTCTTCGTCATGGCTATGTATCTCATGAATAGCATTTCGTCCTGCACCTCAAATAAAAAGCCACCTTCTTAGTATATATCTAATCGTTCTCCTAATCACTCCTTCGCATTTTTATATACCAATAATTCCCTACCTTCATCTTTAAAATCACTATACTAACCCCTTTGGGTCTTTCCCAAATACAATCCATTCATCATGACTATTGATGTCTTAATTTATCCGCTAAATGTCTTTATATCAATCATCATGTCCGTTTTCATAGCTCACATTTCCCATTCCAATCATCGGTCATCCATCCCTCACCACAACAAACCACCGTATTGGCACCTACTCCTTCGGAACCACCTATCATAGTCATGGATGCTAACCCCACGTCATGCCATTTATGTCTACAACTTCATTTCCTTAAGAGATACCTCTTATGTGTCGTCATATACATTTTCTTATGAGCCCCGATATTTCCTTATCATTCTCCTCCCAATTATACCTCACAAAGGCACAACTTGCTCACATCCATAGTTGTCAAACTCGTATGAGTCACGAGTTGACTCGGACAAGTTGAGTCAAAATACACGGGATTTAGTCGACTCAGTATGTGACTCGCTAGGCTTAGTGACTTGTACCTAACTTGCGAATTTTAAGCGACTCGGTCCGAGTCGAGTCAACTCAAACCAGTAAAAAGAGTCTAGCAAATGTCCAGAGATTTTCGATCACAACGACCGATCCTTCAACACCCGCCCAAATCAAAACCCATTTTAGCATCATTCGATGAATGAGCTGGAAGGGTACAAAAATCAAAACCTTCTTTTATGAAAATAAGAGATCGACCTTGAAGCACAAATCAAAAGTCATCTTCTTCTTCTATATCGAGTTGTGTGGTTGTTTGTGAATAGGTCTTTATCTCTCGATTTCACCGTTCATATGTGGACTGAAGTATTCTTTTTATGAAGCCGAACCCCTCTCCATCTCTCTATTTATTTTGTTGACTAACAAGTAGCTAGCATTTACTCATAATAAATATCCTCTCTCTATTTGACAAATGGGTATTTAGTCATTTACTGTATAAAAAATACCCAACCCAAGAGTTAAAAGACTACACATTTTACCATGTACGGGGAGGCTAAAGATCTTTTGAACTTTTAATTTAAAGATTATATGTAGAATTTAAACACTATTCAATTTTTATACATTGAAAAAAGTGTTTAATTTTTATATAATTTTTAGTAAATGTGTTTAAATAACTTATATTTTATTTATGTTTTATATTATACTAGTATCGTACCCGCGCAATGCTGCGGCGGCGAATAGTATTTGTTTTGCAACATGTCACTTTCAAGAATGTAATGATATGTTATTTGCGCAATTCAATGTCACAAAAAAGTTTTCTTCAGCAACATGTTCGTTTTTTGCAGTTTTTCTTTTATTTGCATCAACTATTTTATTAATTTTAAAAATAAATTCTAAAAGACTTTAAAGTAAGAAAAAAGATTTATATTTATGAAATGAGGAGAGAGAAGTTAATAAGATTGTGGAAATTGTGTTGATATGGGTGGATAATTGTGTTTGTATGAGAGTATATTTTAAATTAATAAAAAGTTAAAGTAAATTAGGAGAGAGTGTGAAATGGTTAAAGATTGAGTGGGTGAGATTAATTTAAATAGAATGAAAGGTCAAGATGTAATTTTGATTGAATTTTAAGAACTCTTAAAATTAAGGAGGATAGAGAGTGTTAAATGGTTTATATAGTGGTATAGATATTTTTTTTGTCTATAACTTTTAGTGTCGTGACTCTTACGAGTCGAGTCTCAAGTCTCGAGTCACAAGTTAACAATTATGCTAACGTAACCATTAACCTCCATCAAAACCCGACCCAAAATGTTCCCTTAACCCTTCGGTCAACAACACCACCACCTCACCACCTCACCTCAACCTAAATCTTCAACAATTGCTAACAAACGTAGGGGTGCAAGTTGGCTAAAGAGTATTCAGCCCTTGTTAAAAAAGGATAGACAACCTCTAGTACCTTTTGTGTACCCAACACTTATCTTGTTAATTGCAAGTGTACAAGTTAAAGCAAGAGAAGGTTGATGTGGTCCTCGACAAAACACACTTTGTTGCCACAAGGTAAGGCTAGCAAAGTAACTAGTGTTGGCCACACCATCATGCATCAACCATCTAGGTGATTGCCACTTTCTCCTCTTTCATAGTCGGTCAGCCTTGGCCACTTAGGCAACTTGATGTTCGAAATACCAAAGCTCACTATAAGCATAGAATGTATAAGTTAAAGAATGGTCTACCTTTGGGCTAACCATGATCGTCACGATACACAAGGATTCAACATCCACTTTCTAATCTCATTTGGTGGAGCACTCATAAACAATAAAGAGTTCCTGGTTCCTACTAAGTTCAAATACAAAGCTCTTGCCAATACTAATATTGTAACCGAGCTACTTGGCTTTAAGCTCTTTTTAATGAACTTGGAAGTTGGAATTAGCGCCTCGGCTGCTATCTTATAATCTTAAGGTGCGAGAATCTTAGGTGTTTATACAAAGCATTTAAAGCCAATTTCCACATTGTCTTTTCTTTCTTTGTCATCCTTAGCTTGCAAGAGTTTATCATACTAGATGTAGACTACACGTACTTTAATGTATCATTGTACTCCCTCTCTATAAATATATATGTGTATGTGTGTGGAGAATTTCTCAACGATGTTAGAGCGAAAACCGCGAGAACCATTTGTAACCACCGTTAGTGACTCATTAATAAGAGTATTTTGGTCATTTATATATTTACCCAACCATGATTTGCATCCGGGTAGACCGCTATTTATGAGTCATTATTTAATGAGGCTTGATTTTCCTAAAATACCCCTCATTAATTAGCCATTAGCATTATTAGCCATTGATTTATTTCAATCAAGGACCAAGATTGGTTCACACAATTCTCGCTCTATAACATTGATTCTCAAATATATATATATATATATATATACACACACACATATATATATATAATAGACACACTATTGGATTTAATCTTGATTATTTTGTTTATTTTAGTATATGTTTTTATTTAGTTTTATTTATAGTTTGAATTGGTAGCAGATTTTCTTGATAGGTACGTTGGGTATATGCATGTAAGGAGTGGGTCAAAAGTAGTGGGTATATGGATGTGAGGAGTGGGTCAAAAGTAGAGTAGTTTGTTGCTATTTTTTCTGATGCACGTTGGAGTCTGTAGAGGCTATTTATAGCCTTCTTTCTTATGAATAAAGTACTTCTTTTTCTTCCTGCAAAGAAGTTCCAGTAGGCTTCTTTTCCTTTTCATATTTAGTTTTCCTGCCATTGTTATACTAGTGAGTTTGAGAGTCAATTTTGTGCTCTGATTTTCCAACACACACGTACATATATATACACACACGTATAGATGTGTGTGTATAATGTATATGTTTGTATACACATGTATGTATGTATGTGTGCGTGTGTGTATATATATGTATGTACATGTCTATGTATGTATGTGTATGTATGTGTGCTTGTAAACAAATGTATATATAGGAGAGAGTTCAAACGAGAACTTTTTTTTGCGTGAGAATTGCGAAAACCTATCTTGGCCCTTGATTAAAATAAATCAATGGCTATTAATGATAATGGCACATTAATGACTCGTTAATGTGCTCATTAATGACGCATTAATGAGGGGTACTGTTGGAAAATCAAGCCTTGCTTGTTAACGACGGTCCACCCGGACGCAATTCACGGATGGATAATTATATAAATGACCAAAATGCTCAAATTAATGAGTCATTAACGGTGTTACAAATAGTTCTCACACGAAAAACAGTTCTCATTTGAACTTCTCTCTCTATGTATATATATATATATATAGACACACACAAGTCACGTAGCTGCTATTATTCATACATTAACATATATAGTTAAACAGTTACATTAGAGGGAAGGGATTCAAATTAGGTATAAGGATGTGAACTCATACAATATATTTGCAACCAAGTATAAAATGAAAAAGGTCATAAATGTGTCTTAAAAGTGATAGTGTGGTATAAAATAATCAAGAATCGCATAATCATCCGCAAGAATATGGATTATAAAAAATACTGTGTACATGTGCTTTTAAAAGTCTGAAGGTGTAATAATTAAATAATTGGATGCTACTTTAGGGTTTGGCATATTATGATTATTTGATGAATTGAAAAATAAAGGCATTTTTATTTAAGCAAAAAAAGTGGAGTCTAGTGAAATGGTCAAAATGTCTCTTGATAAGGTTAAAAGAGAAGTAAATAGGCATTTTATTTTATACCTGGACACTTGGTTTTGCTAGGGCCTAAGGCTAGTACTCATCACCTACAATGGATGACTAGATATAAAATCTAATAATTAGAAGCAAAATACATTCAAACATTATATAATGATTATTGCAACTTCAAGTCATAATACATGATAACCGCCCCGAAACATAAATCCGAACAACCCAAAGTGTAACATCAAGAGCTGATGTAGCTTTAGAGCATTAAATTCAAACGAAGTTAAGATAGTGGGAATTTTCAGTACGAAATTACCTCTTTTAAGTAAGGAAAAATCTCCCACACAAAAGGAATTGTTAAAATTTGGGAAGCAAAACTCTGTTGTAGGTCAACATCTGTACAAGCACAATGTCCTTGACCACTATGAGCAATTATTAGGGCAAGAACCGCCTCCAACGAGAAAACTTTTCCAACATGGCCTTCTGATTTTAAATTTTCCTATAAAACAAGACCAAAATTTGAGAACCAATGCAACTAAATAAAAACAATAAGCAAGGTAGAGATGGAAATTTCAACCCATTTACATAGAAATCATTGATTACCTGATACGGGTCAAATGGAAAAACTTCAAAAATGTGTTCGAAAGTGACTCTAAGTAATTTAAATGCTTACCTCTTAAATTGATACACTCCAAAAATTATATTAGTATTTAAATGCTGTAGTTTTCGACTCAATGAGCTGATTATTTATAAAACACATAAAAAAGTACACCTTGAAATAGCAACCCCCTGGAAAATCTTATATATGTTTTTTCTGCAAAAGATAGCTGACTATCTTACAAGACCACAGAAGTATTCAATGAACTGATTATTTATGAAATTCATAAAAAGAATACCTTTCCAGCAACAACCACCTCCCGGAAAATCCTATAGATGTTTTGCTGCAAAAGATAGCTGACTATCTTACAAGACCACGGAAGTTTGGGATCAATCAACAACGCTGTTGCTTTTAGCAGGATATTTATCGATGAACCCGAGTCCAAAGAAGTCGACAACAGTTGATCCTTGAATTTAAATCTGTTAAAACAATATTTTACTCTATGGGAAACAAGAATATATAAATATTGGTTCGTTTAGTCCCTAAAAGCAGTGCATATGCAACATGTGTATATATGTTCACAGAGAGAACCTTTACGAATAGAATGAAAACATAATTTACCACATAGGGTTCCGCATGAAACAAACCTATTATGATGTACCGCCTGAATACAGGCAAAAGCAAGTCTTTTAACTCTGTAGCTCACCAGAGAATGCTTAGACAAATATTCTGAGCCACCAAAGAGCTTTAAAATATCCCCTGCCACATGATAAAGAATTGTCAATATCCAAAATTATAATTTTTCTGAAATATAAAATCTAAAAGCGCTTCAAATATGACAGAGATCTCAATAGGACAGATAGAAATAGAACACACACCACTGTCCTTAGCAAATTGTGAAAGCAAACGGCATGCCTCCATGAGGGTAGAAAAGTCAGAAACGTTCCGTGGACTAAGAAAAAAAAGTAGCTCGCGAAGAAAATCTGAATCTGGTCCAAAACATTGCCTGAATGTTATAACTAAAGAGTCAGAAGGCAAACTTTTCAACAAGTAAACTCCAGTTTTGTCCCAAATTTTCAACAAGAAAATCAAAATCTGGGTGGGTAAAATAACAGGTCAAAATGAGTAGTTTTTTGGGACAGGCGAAACAGATCATGTTGACCGGAAAAAAACTTTTGTCCTAAACTTTCAGCATGTCGAATATGATTACAATATTTTATATTCCAATAACAATCTAACTTTCTGAATAAAAGGATTAAGGTGGTTTATAAGAATTAAAAATGCCCTTTAGTAATTTTTCAACCCATTTGACCCATATCACTATGCAGCTCAATTTTTACTTTTACCAGTTTCACCCTTTATATATGTGAAAAACCGAGTAGACGGATTTATAGGTAGCTAGGTAGGAACAGAACCTGTCTACTCTTTCACAATGTTTGCCATAAGTGGTATAAAAACGTTCTCGTGCATAACCACGCTCCGCTTTCACCACCTTTCTTCCTCTAAAGCATCTCTGAAGAAAGAAATTAGGCATCAGTCTAACCACAAGGGATTGATCAAATTTCAGAACATAGTATGATGTACAGAAAGTTTCTAAATTTGCCATCTAGTAAATCATAATAATAACAATAACAACACTAATAATAATAATTCTTGAAAAATGAAAAAAGGAAAAAAGAACAAATGTTTTGAGTGTTGACTAAACTAAACTAAGCAAACTGTTGTCGTTAATATGAACCCAAAGAAGAATAATGAAATTGGCAGATAATTTTTACCAATTACATGAATTTTGCCACACACAAGGGACTAATGTCATGGACCAACAAATTCCACTTCATATTGAGATGGTTTACAGCCCTTTGCTAATATGTTGAAGGGAAAGTGATGAAAAATAAACAGCCATGAGTACATATTTGTGCAAAGGCCAATCATCACTCCAATTTATAAATATGAAACCAAGATCAAGTTTAACCAAAAGTCATGGGTTCTTCCAAGGAAAACATGGATTCCACCAAGGGGCCAAGTTTAAATAAAAGCACTCTTTTCGATCGTAGACTCATGTACACCCTTATTGGCATATTTGTCCTAAATGAGACTTAAAACTAATTGAGCAATATGTTATATACAGTTTATACCCAAAAAAAACAAAAACAAAACAATCACACACACATATTGGTTGAGGAAAACTTTTACCTTAAGTTCGACTAAAAAGGTCGTTAGCGCAATATCCCCTCATTGTAATGGAAGCATTTAATTTGATCTTCAAGAGATTAATAGAAGAGGGGGACCTTCAATAGCATTGGAGGTGCGAGACTAAATAGATTAGTCACCTTGGTTTGCAATTGATTTGATTCTTTATTGTCATGTGAATGTTATTTTAGCCTCTATAATAAAAGATGCAAGTAAAGAGTTTAAGAATGTTTCAAGTTAGCTTCAAGTCTCCCAAAGAGTGCGTCTCTCTTTGCTAATACTCAAAAGCCCAAGGCCTTTGCTTAAAACGCCAATTTAAAAATATCCTTCCTTTTGAAGAAGAAAAACTTCTACCTTGGAGTTTCGTTAATGTCTCAATGGCCAAGCTCAATAAGGCTGTAAAACTTTACTAGATTAGATGATGAACCGGATAGGCGATTGGAAGAACAAGACATAATCGTTTGCATGTCGATTGCATCTTATAATGTCATATTGTTCATGCAAGTATATTGCTCCTTAGTGTTTATTCTCCCACCTACCATAGTCAAAGAAAATCAAAAGGCTGGTCAAAGGATTCCTATGGTGTTAAGGAGAGCTGTAGTAAGGTAAGGCTAAAGTGGCTTAGGATGTTCCATGTATGTCAAAAGAACGACATAATGGTTGGAGCATCATAAACAACCTAGTCCAATGTTCGTTAATCACACATATGGACTAGTCTTATGAAAAAAAGACTTGATTTGGGTTACCTAGATACATACTACCAAATGGAAATGGTTAGGTTCTACGTCAGTACGTCTACCTTTTCCAAAAGATGCGAGGTTAAGGTTGAGTAAGGTAGTTGGGATGTTGGAGGTGATATAGCAATATGTAGTCTATAATGCGGGCAATGGAGTACCTGGCTCTTTAGATTATCTCCCAACATCAAGGCAAATTTACCAAAACCTTATATTCTTAGAAGCCAGAGTTAACGTTGTGATTACATATACAAAGGGTGTGTTCGGTAAACAGCTTTTTGGAGCTGGTAGATGTTTATTTTGAAAGAAAAACTACAAGTCTTGTCCAGATGAAAAAGCTGGAAGCTTTTTTATAAACAAAAAGCTTCTTGAAGTAGCTTCTAAAACTAGCTGGAAGCTTTTGATATACAAAATCACCTAAATATCCTCTTTAATTGTTTTACAATCCTACTATTTTTATGATTAGTCTTTTTTTGTCATCTTACACTATTCAGCTCCAGCTACCAACTATTTTGCCAAACACATATACAAATAAAGGATACAACTTCTAGCTACCAGCTATTTCCACCAAACACACCCAAAATGGAAGTGAATGAATACCCACAATGGCCCTAACGAATGTTGAGGCATCACGCCATATTCATTACAAACCAGACAAGGCTCAATAAAGGAACAAACAAAGCCACATGATACCTTTTTCTTTTTTGAGAAGTATAACAAAATATCAAAACGGAGGGAAATTAAGTGCCATGTTATATAGTGATTTGGTTAAATCATTCCCCGCCATTCCTTAATACTTTGGCTAGCTATGTGATGAGATAAGTAGAAAACTAGATTTGGAGCAAGATTAAGGGTTCAAGATCGTGCAATAAGAAGATGAAATTTTCAAACTCATTTATGAAGGTATGCATAAACAACCGGCTAATATCGCCGAAGCGGTGAATAATGGAACCTTCAGGAAAATACCTCCCTTTCAAATGAGATTGTTGTTAATGACGCCTCATTAGATGTCATAAGTAGAGAGCTCAAGATGCAATGTTGCATGAGGAAGAAGTATGGTCGAGGGTTTTAAGTCGATGTAGTTGTATACTTGTATTTGTTTCGATACATTTTAGTTATTACTCATGTGGTATTGAAGATATTCAAACAACTTCTACTTATTTGCTCTAAATCTCTAATTACCGCTAGTATTGCAAAACTCGGTCTAGGTGGCCGAGTAATCGCCGATCACCCATAAATCGGAGCATCCGTTCTGAGTTGGTGCTAATCTGACCAAAAACTCGGTCTTGGTCAAACTCGGCTTAAATCGGTCAAACTCGGCTTGAATCGGTCAAAATCGAGGCAAGAGGGGTCAAAAACTCAAAATCGTAAATGCTCTGTTTGCCATCACCGACGAGCGAGGGTGACGGGCTACAATGAGTGCAGGCATTGAAGTAGAAAATCGATTGAATATCTTTAGAAGTGCAAGCATTTGAAGCAAAAAAAACGACCTCTATTTTCATGGCTTTGAAGAGTTATAGATGATTGAACAGAGAAGACAAATTCCTTTATGAGAAGACAAACTTTGGAAGGAGAGCCTCGGTTCCAAACACATAGTAAATTGTTATAATAAATATCCAACCTACTTGATAAATATCCAACTACAATGTTAATTTTATATATTAATATTACTGATTTAATATTTTACATGACCAATTATACAACTATTATGATACATATCCAATTATATATGTGTATGTGTGTGTGAATTTTTCACTAAAAGTTCCAATCCGAGTACTCGCTACTCTCCGCCCACCGCCCAGCTACCACCTAGCGAGTTCTGCAACATTGATTATTGCAATGCTCATTGGTCTCGCAGCATGGCAAGCTAGTAAATGTCCCAGCACTAGGTTGTAAAAGTTGTGATCGGTAAAATCTTATGGAAGTTATTCCCCACCTATCTATAACATACCCTTAAATGATGGTAGACGTTGATTTAATCTTAGACAGCCCCTTCCACAACATAATGGCCTTAATTTAAGGGTGATTAACACAGAGACAAAGGTTTTTAGTTTTTACTTAACCATAATGGCCTCACATATTGGTTAAGTAAAATAACCTGCACACTAGTAAACACTAAATTAAGGGTTTTCTCTATCTGTGTTACAGCCTAGTTGATCGGAGGGCAAAGCAACCATGCCATGTACACTTTTCCTTTTTGTTTCGTCTATTCCCTTTTCTTAGATGAAGTATCAAATACATGAATTCCAATTTTGCAGTAATGAGATGGGACAATCACACAAGACGATGCATTGCTAATAGCAAGCAAGTCTATGAACATCGAATTCATACATATGAACATACATTATGTATATATGTGTTTGTGAAGAATTTTTGTTATTAACCTGAATTATGAGAGCAGCAGAGTTTTGTTGACGCATCCATGATCTTTTATTCCTCTCTAACTTGGCCTGCTCCAAAAGTTTCTTTCTGTCTCTTTCCTTTGAACTACGACCACCTAAATCAACTCGCCTCCGATTCGAAGGATCGCCACTGAAGAACATTACTCTCGATGAATAACCCTAGCCCTAATTCGGAAACAGAAACTCCTCAGCAACAGGAAAACCCTTCGATCGATTGATTCAACTAAACTATATTCACAAGTCGATTTGTCTGTTATTCTTCCAGGCCCTGTTTTGAACAAAGAAAAAGAAAACAATAGGACAGAAACCCTTGTGATTGATTGACTGATTCAACTGTTTCGCAGTTAGCAACCGATGATCCTGTTCTTGCTAACCCTAGAAAACAGAAATTGAAAGGGAATGATTGAATTTCATCGAAATTGAGATATGAAAGTGGAAAAGAAGAATCTGATCAAAAAAGGGTTTTATATATGTATAGCTCTCGAACGTATATGAGGGAAAGCTCTCTTTCGTCAGGAGCAAGAAACCAAACCAATGTTCCAGAAGAGAGATGATGTGGAGAAGTCAATTTTCGCATTTGCAAAACAAGGACTAATGCCAAATATAAATTTCAGATAAATAGAATTGATTTTCTTGTTTGTTACGATCAAATAAATGAAACAGATAAATGGTGGCTTAGTTTACCGGATGGCGGTTACGATATTGGTCGTCTCGTCGGATGTTGACGATGATGAGTAGAATGTTGGAAACACAGCGGAATCGGACATCAACGATGATGAGTAGACATCGGTTGACATTTCTCTCCATTTCTTCACAATTTGAAGAGAAATGAAAATGCAAAGAAAATGGAGAAATGGAAATGGGTGGAGAAACTATTTCTCCTCCCAAAACTATACCATTTTTTTCAAACAAGAGAAACCAACTATCCCCGTTTTTTTTCTCTCTACCAAACATCCCGTAAGATTTTAAATAATTTGGGATTTTAAATCCAAGCAAATCTCTTGTTTGGTTTATTTAAAGATAATGGGATTTTTAGGGTAAAGATGACGAATCGACCCATCTTCAATACTTTACTGGCTCGGATATGGAGAAGGAGGAGACGGTAGGGGTGTTAACCGAGCATACGGTTAACTGAAGTATCGGTTCGTAACTTTCGTAAACCTAAACCAAAAAAACCGGTTAACCTATAATCCGTCAACCAGATTTTTGGTTTGGGTTTCCTGGTTAACCAATTAACCATTTTTAACTAATAAATATATTTCTAAAACAAAATGTTTGAAAATGTAATATTCATATCTCAACTTGAACAAGGCTTAAATGAGAAATTTATAAAACATTACGAACTGTGTTATTTATGTATCAATTACTTATGACATAAGAAAATATTTTGAATAGAAATGTGACTAAGTTAAAGTGAAACTAAGTAAATAAATAGTAAATGATTAGATTTATAAATGTAGTTGAATCTTAATCTTAAATAAACATATATCTACTCATATCTATATTGAAAAGTGAACTATAGATATTGACTTTGGGTTACAATTTGTTATGAGTAGATAATTATTGTATGTAAATATTGATTAATTTGTTAATATTGATAAATATTGACGTGGTGTTTGGTTTGGTAGAAAGAAAAGAAATCGAGGAAAATGGAAATAGGAAAGAAATGGAAATGAGGAAAAATGAAAATGTATAGAGAAATGGAATTGATTCTCTTGTTTGGTATGATCAAAGAAATAACAGATAAATGGTAGCTCAGTTCGCCGGACGGCGGTTACGGCGTTGGCCGCCTCGCCGGACGTCGACGATGATGAGTAGAACGCCGGAAACACAGCAGAACCGAACATCAACGATTCCCAAAACTATAACCATTTTTTCCAAACAAGAGAAACCAATTCTCCCCATTTCTTTTCTCTCTACCAAACACCCTCTAAGATTTTAAATTATTTGGGATTTTAAATCCAAGCAAATCTCTTGTTTGGTTTATTTAAAGATAATGGGATTTTTAGGGTAAAGATGACG
>JAUEJL010099686.1:0-13358 GCA_032274825.1 Drosophyllum lusitanicum
TCCAATTGAAGGAGGGGGAATTGGACGGCTAAGATTGGTTCTCGCAGTTCTCGTACGAAAAACAGTTCTCATTTGAATTTTTCCATATATATATATAAATTTACAACTACTTCATATCTATGCATGCTATTTTACTAAGGTTTGATTCTTTGAATGTTTCTTCAAATATTATCACCCTTGAAATTGGGTATGGCTTATGATTTGTTTCAATATAAATTATTTGTTTCTTTAAATTGTAAGAAACTTCGCGAAAAAGAAATAGATACAAATCAACATAATTAATTTTAACTAAAATATTTGAGTGCCTATTAATTGTTATTCATTGCCATATATATGAACTTGTGAAGAAGACTAATTTATATTGTTTAATGAGTGAGATATAATATAAGATTAAATGTTTATTCAAAGGCGATGAAAACTTGAATTATTGGCTTAATTACTTTCGAAAATATTAAACCGTTTTAATTTAATACGATATTAGATTTATATATACCTAAATATATAACGTTTGATAGGAGGGAAAATGGTGTTTGTAATAAAAATTGGTAAATATTTATAAAAAAAGTCAGAATTTATATAAAAAAACAGTATAAATGAAAATAAAAGTTGAAAATTTTTAAAAAGTAAAAAAAACACTATTTTATTAAATATTTTTACTATTATACAATTTTTCGTAGGTATTTTTGAAACTACACCTATTTGATTATAATGTCATTAAACAATCTATTTGACTACACCCATCACACCGTCACGTCAGCTTTTCACTCCAACTACTCAACCCACCGGCCACCACACAGACCCGTAATGGTCATTCCACACTACACCAAATTATAGGACTAGCCTAATACGTACTAACTAATTTAAAAGAGCAAGTTGTTGTGGATTCCACCTAAAAATACACCATGTAGCTTTATATACGTGACAATCTTCACGGGGAAGCCAACTCCACGGCATGATTAAACGATGCTGTGGCCTCACCACGTGAGGGAAATCACCCCACTCCAACTGCTCTTAGTAGGTTAATACTCCTTACCCTTTTTTTTCTGAAGTTAGTTATGAGTCACGTGGTACGTATTGACAAGTAGGAACGGCGGGTCCTAACCATCATTACGATTTTTCTGAAAAAGATCAAATTTAAACATGTTTTTTCATTTCCTAAATGTTTTCTACATTCTTTTAGAGAATAATATATTTTCTGCGATTGAACTCAACCAAAGTTAGTAAAAACTAAACAAGAAGGTAGAGACAAGATTAAAGAAAGTGAAAACTTTGATAAGCAGATTCGTTAAGATTCCGATCTTGATTTTAAGATTTTACGATCTTATAATTTAATTAAGCTAAAACGATCTACCATTACTGTGGACCTTTGCAATCATAAGATCTTATCTAAGATTCCGATATTGACCATATGATCTTAATATCTCGGTCCTAACCATATAAATGGTATTTTAAAAAGAAGAAAAATACAAAATCTGAAATTAAAATAACTTATTTTTAATGGAATAAAATTGAGCAAATTACACGCCAATCCCAAGATTATTTAGTCACTAGTGGAATTCAACCTTGGCTACAAAGTTGACCATTTGTTCAACTTCATGCCTGCCTGCTTAAACCACACGTTATTTGCACTTTCATATTCTTCAGTGCAGAATTTATGCACATGTTTCAGGTTTTGGCTTAAACAAAACAGAATCTTTAAACAACAAAACGACCCTCAATTAAAGGAACTCGACCTAGTCTTTGCATATACCATCAAAACCAAACCAGCGAGTAGGCACTGTTTCACGTTGCTAACATGATCGTCACTAGAGATACGGGTTTTGTATCTTTAACGGGTCAAATAATAAATTCACTTGAAAAAACAGGTAGAGTGGGTCAAATGTCTCTAAAAATGTCTTATTAACACGTAAAACCTCCTAAATTATTTTACTTCAAAAATATATTATTGTTAAAATAATATAACTTTTTGTAAAGTATATATTTTTTTAAAAAGTTAAAAAAATGACAAAAATGTGTTTGGGGTCAACCTAGCCCGTAGAAAATTAACCCATTGTGATTTGTTACTCAATCCGCCCGAACCTTCCCCATCTGTATGATCATCGTTCCTCGTCAAGGTATGGGTCATCCAGGTCTCCTCCCATAAATAAAGAAACAGTCCCAGCAGCACCAGCGACCGCACCAGCCAACCATGTGGTGCTGCGGGTCAACCAACTAGCTTGAGCCAAAGCTTCTTGTTCACGTCGGCTTTTTTCCTCTTCCTCTACTAACATATCGAACCACCTCTGAGCCATGTACACCTTCACGGCTCCAATCCCCTCGTCCACTACTGCTTTTGGAGGGATCACCAACGGGTTTTGGTCAATGTTGAGTTTGGTCAGCTTGTCAAGGCGACCAAAGGTCATCGGAAGTTCTTGGATTTGATTGTTGCTCACATCTAGTTCTCTGAGGTTGGTCAAATCGCCAACTGTGTCTGGGAGTTCTGTGAGATCACTGAAATTACTGCCCAAGTTAAGTACCTCGAGGTTTGATAACTTTCCTATTGATTTTGGTAGGCCTCGTAGCTCGTTGAAGTGTGCATCTAGAAACTGAAGAGATTTCATGTCACCAATAGAGGTAGGGAAGTTGCGCACCTTGTTTAGAGGGATCGAGAGCTTCTTTAAGTTCACTAGTTCATGACCAATTTTTGTGGGGAGATATGTTAGCCTATTGAAACTGGCATCAAATTCCACCAATGACCTAAAACAAGAAAATATTCGTTAATACGTTTTAACTTATCTTTGTAAAGGAGACAACTTCATCACATTTTTATGTAAATGGGGCAATTTGGGTTGTTTCTTTTTGATAATGAGTGAAACAGATATTAGTGTTATGAAAAGAAGGAAACAGATTTACCTGCATTGAGCAATGCTATCAGGCAAGGAAGAGAGCTTGTTGCTCGAGACATCTAGAATCTTTAACTTGAGCAAACAACCAATGGAATCTGGTAGTGACACCAAAATATTGGAAGAAACATTAAGCTCCTCAAGATTCTCAAGTCCAGCAACAGAATCAGGAATCACCTGTCCCAGTAGTAAACAATCAAATTATGTTCAAGAAAAGTACACTGGAAATGAATAAACAAAACCAAACTGCAACTGAATAAATAAGAAACACAAAAAATCTTATACGGTAACTACCAACTAGACAAATGCTACTTTCAATAATCAGAGGTGCTTTTTGGCTTATTATATAAAAATAATGTGTATAAACAAACTGAAGAGATTTCATGTCAGTAAGGAACTGAAGAGATTTCATGTGACCAATAAAGTCAAATGGAAACCAGTTGATAGATTGACCCGCTTCAGTTTATGGGTTTCAGACACAGGTTATAAACCTATTGACATTAATCAAACATATTAATTAAATCCATTCCTCCACTTCCATAACCAATAAACAGACAAGTGTGTCCATCTCTGTTTCCGTAGCGAATAAACTGGTTTGGCTATTCCATAACAAAATTATATTTAAAAAGAACTTCCTCCAAATGTAGCTTATTATCTAGAACCATTAAACTCTTATATATTTATTTAATTATACATCTAACATTTATGAGAAAATGATGATATTTTATGAATGATTTTTTTGTCCTTTCCTAAAAAGCTTTGTATTATATGTTTATTTGCTAAAAAAGTAAAATGAGACTCACATGAGTGGTTAAGCATTTGCCTTTTACAGAATAGGCTCAAGTTTGAATCTCTCCGAGCTTTCTCTTGCATTTTTTGTGTAATCTACTTTATAATATGTATTTAAGGAAACTATTGAAAATGTGTGCTTGTAGATGACTTATGTTTTAAGTTAGTCACTAATGTTTTGTTCAGGTCATGTATATGAATCATTAACATATATAAAGTATGTTAGCTCAACTTGATTATTTTGACATTTTCCATTTAATTATCCCATTTGGAATTGTAAACCAATCGAGATGCATTGATATTATAAAGTAATCTAACAAAGGTATCTTTTGTTAGAATTGTTCTGACACTTTCACATATGGTAAAATTGATACTTTTAAGATCTTTGATTTCATCAGAATCAGTAGGAGCCTTATGTGCTTTTCAAAAAAAAAGTAGGAGCTGTATGAATTTCATGAGGCTAAACTCATAATAAGTGAGAATCTTAGTTAGAACTAGTCATCAATAATTGTATTAGATCTTTAGCAAATGTTGCTAAAATATCAGTTAGGCACAAGTTTCTTGTGACAACAATGGTAGAGCTGAGGCTCTAAAATATCAGTTAGGCACAAGTTGTCTGATGAATTGTTTTCAAGATTAAAACGCTTGAGTTTAAGCTTTGAGAACAATTTTGTCAGCACCATTCAAACTAAGTAAGTTATTGACTATATTTGATGAATATAAGGTTTACTCATCAAGTGATAGTCGGATATGAGAGCTTATTTCTGTTCTAGTAAATCATTGAATAAAGAAGTATTTTCTCATAATACTAAGCTTTTGTATCCAAAGTATTTTACCAAATAAGTTTACTATTAGTCTAGTACTGCAAATCTATTGCAGAATCAATGCAAACATCTCAAAAGCTGGAACTATGCTCTGATTATTAGTAATAACATCTGCTAGTTGATTACTACAATAGTCATGTAAAATACAATGTATTTCTGACTGCCCATACTTGGAACAAGACATATCTATAGGGATATATAGACATACCTGAATTTAGTCATATTTAGTTAAGTTTGTCAATCTTAATTTGATTAAGCTCACGAATTCAATATAATTTGTTGTAGCATTACGTAACTAATATCTTAAGTATGTTCAGCAGTTAGACTGCATTATATATTTGGAGGTCTGACTTTAACGGCGCTTTCACTTCTATAAATGAACATCACACAAACACATTTTGTTATGCTGGTTGACTTAACAATAAGAACTGAACTAGATTTAATTAGTCATCTACTAAATAGAGGAAGGAATTTTGAAGATTGTCAAATGCAATTGTCACATAGACCATGTTCTTCGGAATTTTAACCGAATAATAATAATTCAAATACATAGAGATGATCTTGAATCAAAATGTTATCAAGAATGATTTCTGTGAACAAGTTATATTAAATAGATTCTTGATAACAAGTGGAAATGGGTTTCCGGTTAATATCTATCTTTAGATATTTAAATGTGATTTTAAATTCAATTTATATCAAGTCCGTGATCATTATCTTAAGGTAAAATATAATCATAATGGAATTCATATGCCATCCTTGCTTTGTTCATATCAAATTATGAATTATGGACTCGTCTGATATTTACTGATATACGATATCAATGCGAGTTTAAAATATCTATAAAAGTCCAATACGAGAGTAAAATATCAATTAAAGTCTGTAAGGATACAAATCCTTTGAGATCAATTGATGGCATTCTTTGGTCTGAGCTTTCGTAGTCAAACTAAGGTCCAGTTTGTTTCCCAGATTTCGAAGTAATGGAACTGATTTTAATTCCATTCAGCCACCTATGGAATAGACTTTCCATTACATGAGGGAATGCAGACATTCCAACAAATGAGATTACATTAAACACAATACAACATGGAATTTGATTTCAATTGTATTCCATTCCTTCTATTTCTGTGAAACAAAGTGGACCTAAGTCTGTTAGGAATTGAATTCCTTGTTGAGAGTTGCTTGATATAGATATTAATATATTGTTAATAAGACGGGATGTTAAATAGAGTTTTATTCTATCAAATGTAATTATATTCATAGGGATGGATATGTTATGGATTGACAATTACATTTTGATAATAAACATTGTGTCAAATGTTAAAATGTTTGGGTTCTTCCATATATGAATCAATGGTTGATTCTAAATATCCACAATCATTCCTGCAAGTTGAAGAAGTAGTGAGTTAAGGTTGATGTAAGCATTTAGATTATATTCATGGCGATGAATATAGCATACATGTTTACTAAACTCACTTGTGATTGTAAGGAACAAACATTGAATTCACTCAACCATAAGCATGTAATTCATGCATTCCGGTCATAATTAGTTCTCGTAATAGCATCTGTCTTCCTTAGACTTGAGGTACGTGTCAGACTCAAACATGATTGTCTTTGTATCTTGATTAAATATAAAATGCTTACTCATAAATGGAGGCTAAGATGATATAGTCAAATATAATTTACTTCCATGGGAGAGATGTATGGAAACGGATTTGCTGCTCTCAATAGCTTGAGAGAGATATCTATGACCCCTTGATGATTGTAAAGCAGTTGAATTGCATGGCCATGCCAAAACTGATTTGATGTGTTCTATGAACTCTAACCAAACCACTTCGAATCTTAATCAAGGAATACCAAATTGAACGACTGAGATTGACTATAATCCATGTCTCTTGTTCAACAAGATATCAATGCAAAGAGAAAATAGATTCCATATCATAATGGACCGGTGTATTATTATATAGATGGTTAGTACCTTGGTCCTTGAATGCATACTTTTCATGCTGACGTAGAGGCAATAGCACATTGGTAGATGTAAACTATTATCTATATCATTTTCAGATGTTGTGCACTATTCAAGTGAGAGTTTTTAGGAAAATTCCCACCATGCAACAAGCTAGTGACATAGCTGATGTTGCGTCAACATATCGTGTTACACACGCAATCCGAAACATAGTGGTAAGTTGAATCTAATCTAACAAACCGCCCATCATTGTTTTTTTGTCTTTGATGTTTTGAATCATAAGTTTGTTGTGATTGCGAAAGCATCAAGTCATATACGTACGTGAAAAGCCGAAAGCGAAGTTCTAAATGTTGACTTTTTTGTACTTCACAGGCAGGGTGGGCCATGTAGTTATAAAGGTGTATAGGTGTGCCTTGTATTCAGGTGTGCACTGGTATAAAGTGCACGACTATGCACCTTCACGACATGTGGCATTTTCTTAGTTAAAGGACCCTACAATTGGTGTCTACATCTAGCTTACATAGACACATGAGGTATATTTTTATCATCTTTGTATTTATATGTGCATAAGCTTTCTTGGATCCAATCTGGTGTTGTCTGTATGGTTATACTGACTTCAAAGTTTTTCTGCTTGCATTATAGTTGGCTTTTTGTAGTTTAGGTAGACAATACGCATCACTAGGTGGCTTGAACACATGAATTGTCATCTCAATATCGGGTTGTAACCCACTAACGAACAAACTAATCGATTAGGCTTTAGTTAACTCTACTTTGCTGAGCAACACATCAAATGCATCTTGATAATCTTGCACCATTCTTTCTTGCTTCAGGTTTCTCGAATTAGCCATGGGATCTTCATACACCGTTCCAAATCGACGTGGAATCACATCCATATATAAGTCTCAAACAATGTATTCGCGATGAATTTAATGAATTGTTGTTGCCAAGACATAACGTTGTACAAATGTAAACATCGCATTGTGCAACAAAATCCCCAATCTTTGACATGACCGCCATAGAACCTTATGGAATTTCACATTTAATAATCGACTGAATCGTTTCGCTTTTGTTCTTATCTTCAAACTTGATACCTCGCTGAAAACCTTCTAATGTTCATTCGCAAGGAAATTTTGATGTAAAAGTACTCCATAGATGGAATTGTTGATGGATTCAATCAATTTCCGCCATTGGACGATTGAATGGCACTGATAATAATCTCGTTGATAAACAGTTTGGTTCTTTCATCCATGATCATCATCAATCGCATATTCGCATTTGAACCATCTACCCTTGAACCATTTGCTACAAACTCAAATCCACAGAGCCATGGATCTGATACCAATCGTCATTTGCAGCCTGAATCATCATGAAATAGGGAAATGAAGGTTTTTTTAGAGGAAAGTTCTATTCCTTTCTACTATTTCCTCCTACGTCATTGTCATACTCACCACAAGATAACATATGTAATCCACTAATTCTCTTTCTTTACCTCCTTCATTGATTTTGACACTTGTCTTGATCCTGTGAGTAGGAGGATAAGTATAAAGTTTTGTAGCATGATATAGAACCTTTTCTGGAAGATTGAGAGAACTAAATTCTCAAGTATGTGACCACTCATTATAGGTGGAGAGACCATTCTTTTTATAGGCAAATCATTACATCTATCGAGTGTATCAACTAACAACTTCTTCAACCAACTCCCATGCATTCATATGATTTACTAAGTCCATAAAAATTTTAAATGTGCGAGTAGGTGGAAACTAGAAGACTTAGAGCGTCCAATGTGATAAACACCAATAACTGCTACAGCTAGCCATCACTAACTTATAATTAAAGAGTTGCAGCGATAACACCTACAACTACTGTCACTGGACCACATACAATTATTTATCTTAATATCTATCGGTTGAAAAAAAAGAATAACGAGGAGCTAAATTCGTTACCATCATAACGATGCTCTCGATAACATTCCTATAACTATTTGCTCGCAAGGAAAAATTGAAAATAATGATAACTTGGTTGTCGTTGTGCCTTGTTATAGACTATAACGAGCCCCATTGTGGGTGATGCTAATATCATTTTCCTGAATACCAAAATTTTAAGATATAATCAGAATACTAGAATAACAAATTGTAGACTAACCTCAAGCTGATTGGAGGATAGGTTAAGGTAAACCAATGTACGAATCTTCCCAAAGGCTTCAGGAAGAAACGGTAACCGTCTCTCCGATAAATCAATCGATTGAGCACCGTTCGACAATGCATCCGTCAGAATCGCAACTACTTCCTCCTTAACCTCCTCTCCTACCGCCGCACTTTGCCCGGAGCTCCGTTCATCAATAACAGGCAGCGATCTTCTTCCCGCCTTAGCTGACTCATAAATCTTCTCAAGCCTCTTCTCGGCGTCGCGCAACAATTTATCATACGAATCGTGCATCTGATCCAACGAGATCAGAGCCTTGTGCATCTGTTTCTCCCTCTCAATCGCCTTCTTCCGCTTATCGTCCTCCGGATCAACCTTATCCGATAACGCGATTTCGTCGAGCTGATTTGATAGCATCGACTCAATTTCTGCGAGCCTTGCTTTCGCTATGTCTACAGATTCGTGGTCAGGACGATCGCCGAGCGTCTTGAGTAGCGATCGTGTCTGAGAAACATCAGCCACGGCGGATCGCATCGAAACCAGAAGCTGAGGATCTGTTAGATGCGGCATCCGTTCTGTGAGTTCGAAATAAGGCTCCGCCTTTGAAATCGGTTTGGAAGGAGAACGAGGAGACGTCGGCGGTTGTTCAATGTCGACATCCGGCGTGGAAGGGCGTTTCATGCTGGGGAGTCTGGTCATGACGTAGGAGAGAATTGGGAATTTTTTAGGGTTTGGATCCATTGCAGTGTTATTCTACTGTGTGAAGGTGGATCAAATTCAAGCAGATTTCCAGAGATTGAAGAAGGTAAACTCTGATTTGGGGTACATTTTTGTCGATGAAGAGAAGGCCCTGATCAACGATACGGGCGACGATGACAACGGCATTGAATTTCGGAGAAATTTTTGGAGGGTACTTCTATAATTTATAACATTTATTAAAAAAAATTCAAAAAACATTTGGAGTGCAGGTCTTAGGTTTTAGAAAGTAATAATTTGTAATGATTAATATTGCTTAGTTAATGAGTAGTTATAAATTCAAGTGTGTGTATCTACAACCCACCACTACTAACCCCCATAACTAGGGGTGAGCATGAGTACCGAAAATACTGAACCGTACCAGAACCGGTACCGAGTTAAAGCTTTCGGTCCGGTACTCGGTACTTGAAATAATTGCTAAATCGGTATTCGGGATTCTGTATTCGGGACTAGTACCGAAAAAACTAGGTAAAATAGGTACCGGTAGCGGTACCGTAGTATGAATACTCGGTACGGTATTCGGTACCATCTTTAAACCAAATTTGGTATTCGGTAAAACCGGTACCGGTACCGGTCTGTACCAGTTTTGGTACCATGCTCACCCCTACCCATAACCATCACCATCCTCACTCTTTGCCACTATTGATTGCCGTCACCGCCATTAATAGTGCCACTTCCATTACCACAATCAATCTGAAAGCCATCTCAACACCACCATTGCTCGCCCCTACCACCCCCATGAGCACATTTGCCTCCGCAGCTACTGCTACCACCTATTTCGCCACCATCCAAGGGCAGACCCAGAATTTGAAATTGATGGTAGCACCGGACCTAGGATTTGAAATTGATAGTAGCACCGGACCTAGGATTTGAAATTGATAGTAGCACCGTCTCAAAAAAATCGAAATTTACACTACGCGAGATCGAAATTTACACTACGCGGACAAAATTGGATGGTGTCTCGTGCCCCCATTGGAATTGCCTTGGGTCCGCCCCTGCCACCGTCATCAATCACCACCCACCACCACCAATCTCCAACTCCTACTATTGGTCGTCGCCGCCATCGACGCCACTGCAACCACAAACATTGTTGCGACCATCAATCGTCATAGCCACCACCGACCCATGCCACATCCACCATCACCACCGACCACCACCACCATACCATAGCTGCTCACCGTGTGCCATCACTGCCACTACCCCTCATCCCCACTTTTGCCTCCATAACCACTGCCACCACCACCATGTCTGTCGTAATTGCCATGCTGCCATCATAAACACTACTGCCACCACCACCACCACCACCCCCACCCCTCCCTGGTGCACGCACACACGCATAATGATTACCTTCAAAAACCAACCAACATCAATCGCAGTGATTTGAATTCTTCTGCATTCCCATATCATTTTTCATTTTGATCATTCTTTTGTTTTTAACCAAATGTCCCCTTAGTAAAAGAATTATGCATTGTAAAAGTTTATTTCGTATGAGTGACTTAGGTAGGTTTTTAGGTAAAACAAAAAACCCAAACCAAAAGGGATGGTTATTGCGGATTAGATTTCGGTTATTTTGGTTTTTTTCTTTAAAATCGAACTTTAATTGTTTGGATTCAGTGTTTTATATAAGAAGACCCAAAAGAGTACTGTAACAAAAGAAACAATATTGAAAGAAATCAATGATGTTGCTACCCTCTTCTATCTATGACATATCTTTTTATCAACTTAAGCAAATATTACTGGAATCTTTTTTCTTGATTTAGACTACCTTCTTCTTTTATGATTCTTTTTATAAGTTTTGAGCTTCCAATTAAAAGAAAAAGTTTTGAGCTTGTTTTTTACTTGAGTAAGTAAATTAACTAACTAAGCTGCTTCGATTAAGCGAAACAAGAAAAAAGCTAAATACTAACTAGGACTTATCCTAGTGGTATGGAGGGTTTTACCCCACTATAAGGTTTCGAGTTCAAGCCTCATTGTGGAGGTTTCCAGAAACAATGGAGAAGGGTTTACTCCCTCATGGGGCGTGGCTTGGGGCTCGCATATTGCCCTATATGGATGTCACTGCGGACCCAACTCACTAACATAACTTCGCTGTTCAAAAAAAAAGAAAAAAGCTAAATAGCAAAGAACTAACAAGAATAACGACGAAGAAATCACATACGATCATTTATTGTAATAAAAAGTAGAAAACTGAACATAAAAACTCATTCATATAGGAAAAAGTTCATGTAAGAAGTTTTATTTTTGTGAAAAATGCGAGAATGATCATGGACCATTGATTGATTTCTAATCTAGTGGTATACAAAAATTACATATATTATTTTTCTTTATTTCCAAAAGGTAAATTAGTAATAAAAAAATTTCTCTCATCTCTCCAATTAATTTTATATTCCAATTTTTTCCATTTTTCTCGTATTATCCAGAAATAAATTTTTAATGATTTTTCCAGTTTCATGTTTTTAAGAAGTTATCCAATTTCATAGACAACTAGTTTAAACTAGAATGTTTATAGTGAACGTGATGCTAGAACAAACTTTCTATGTTTATAGTCTGTGTTCACTAATGAACCAACCATGTTTTTTCTGCTCTTTTTTTATTAAATCTGTTTAAACATGTTAAAACTGTGATCCAGATTAATTAATACTGAGTTCATTAGTAGACTCGCTTTGTTCACCTAAACATTATTTGTTTTATTTTGTTATTCATTTGTCAACATTTATAACTTAAACACATCTATTTACACCAAGATAAAACAGGACATAAATTTCATTTCTTTTATTTACATCTTAACTTTTCAACATCGAACGTCTAAAAAACCAAGATTTTAACTATACGTATATCTTTGTTCTAATTTAAAAAAAAAAAAAACTGGCTACATTAGTGAACTTCAAATCTCAACTGGTTCATGTAGATACTTGGTTCTCTACTGTTTTTCCCAAAAAGTCACTTAGCCATCAATTTTATATATGATATATTATCCATTTACGAAGTACAAAATGATTTTAAAAACTGTGTTCAGTAGTGAATACCATAGAAATTTAGTTATTTCTTTTCTTTTTGGAAAGCAGTAATCCAAAACATCCACTAATTAGTCTTCAACATGCCAAAAGTACCCAAAAAAAGTAAAAAACAAAAACCCAAACTTTATTAGGGTTCTTGACGACTTGACCCATACGACGGTGGAGTGAAAGTGGTGATAGGATTTTGCCCGATTATAGGCCACACTTTTACTTACTTGTCGAAGGGGCAGCAGTTGGTGAGCCGAAAATCACAAAAATGGTGTATCTCTGAGTGGTCGTCGGGATTGGTAGGGGTGATGTGATTAAGAAGAGAGAAAGATACAACAGATCTCTTATGGTGGAGATGAAGTTGGGTTACTCTAGGGTAGTAAACTAGGGTTGTTCATCAACGGGAATGGGCAAACTTACTTGTTCCCCATTGAGCTTCAATCGAGTGACAAAGCCACAGAGGTTCAGTCATTGGCACCACAAATCGCCATGCTTCAATACATTGTTCATGAACAAGCAGCTCCATCAAGTAGGTGAGTTTTAATGGCCGCCTCCAAAATAGATCTAGTTCAATCGATATTCCGGTGCCTACAATCACCGACTTATGGAGAAAGTGGAAGATAAAAAAATAGGATTTCAAACTTTCAGTTCAATCTGCTAAAAATACTCACGAGAGAGATAAAAACCGTGAATAATAAGTTCTATTAGGGAATCACACCTAAAAGGACATATTTATCCTTTATTTAATTTAATCACTACCATTAGTTTTTAATATAATTACCAAATTGCCATGAATAATCTAAGTCATTGATTAACCAATCATGTTGTTTAAAACACTTTTCGCCAAAATGATACTTCTTGTATGAACCACCCTCTCTCTCTCTATATATATATAGGCAAAAGTTCAAACAAGAACTATTTTTCGTACGAGTATCGCGAAAACCAATCGTAGCCGTCCAAGTCTTCCTCCTTCAATTGGATTGCCCATCCATGAATT
>JAUEJL010099697.1:0-13356 GCA_032274825.1 Drosophyllum lusitanicum
GCAAATTTTCTCTTTAGAAAGTCTTAAGAGATGTTTGACAGAACGAACCACAAATGGATATTTAAGCTTAGGCAAGGTGGGAAGACATGCATTCGTGTTAGCAATTGAGAAGGATCTTGTTTGACTAACACGCACAACTGTGAGTAGCAGGAGAAACATATATAACCATAATTGGTTTACGGAAGACGATGTTTTATTTCTTCAGAATTATCTTTACTTTTATTTCAAAGTTTTCTTCGAAGTTTGACCCTATTTATGAATTTATTTGTGTAAGACTTGAATGTGGTATGATCATCCTTAGAATAAGTGGTTTTCAGATACACAACACTTTTTGATGATTCACCTGTATGGACTATTACAGGAACCACCATGATTTCTTTTCCTTTGGAAGACTAACACTTTTGAACTTTTTCAGAATCAGAAGATGCAGTGACCATTTCTTCTACACAATTATGTAAATCTTGTTCCAATTTGTTAAGAACAAACTGATTCCTTTCATTCTCAAAATTTTCTCTTTCCGATCTCATCTTATTTTGAATATCCTTGGTTATTTAAGTTTCCTTCAACAATTGTTGCTCAAGATTTCTTATTTTGACATCTTCTTCAATCTCAAAATCATGATATATACTTCTTGTCTGAGATTTGAAGTTTTTCAGTCACGTAAGAATTTTTCAAAACAAGTTTGGCATTTTCTTTTTCTAATTTTCTTTCTTTCTTTTTCTGTTTTTTGCCCAGAAGCTACATGAAGATGTATATTTTTACTGATTTCTTCTAACTTCATTTGTAATGCATTAATTTCTTCTTCTTTGACACAAAACATAGTTGATACTTGACAATAGATCTTTAAGTGAAAAGTAAAGGTAAATGTTAGAATGACTTGATTGAATGGCTTGGAGTGAATGACTTGGAGAAATGGAATGAAGTGAATGGCTTGAGTAAATGGCGTGACCAACAAACGGCTTGAAGAACAATGGCTTGAATGAAAATGGTGTAACCTAAATGAACAACGGCAGTTCCAACACTTCAAATCGATAGTGATTCTCTAAAAAAACACAACCAAAATGAGTTTTTTCAGTCCCAAACTCTAAATAAACACCAAACTTAACAAACCCAACTATTAATTTGAATCAAACACCAAAAATCAAGGATAATTGGAACCATATCATGCGACGACAGTAACTCTTCTGTCGAACAAACCAAAGCCAAAAACAGATCGAATTAACTTTTAAACACTCTTTGGCTCTACAGTATCAAGTAACATTCAATAATTGAAGCAATAATCAACACAATGATAAACTCTAGAATTAAGGATATTGAGTTTTGAGAGAGTTTATGCCGGGAACGTATAATTTTGATTAAGCTTAATGATTTAAGGTTTACAAACTTGTATTTATACCTATTGGGTATTTACAATAGCTACCCGAAACTATGACTAATGTCTTATATAAACTAAACTCCACTAAAATATATTGAACACAACTTTCAGGGGCCTACCAGAATGGTGTAGTTCATTAGTTTACTTAATCAAGAAAGCAGCACAGACAACGGAAAGAAATATGTCTTAGATTTTTACAGTATGAAAGAGAGAAAAATCAAAAAGTAACCTATAAAATGAGAAGTTACATAGCGGACTTATACATCAAGTGGTTTTCAATATCCAACATTCGTATTTGAAAATTTTGATCTAGCAGCGCGGATATCCAAAATTTGAGTATCATAGTTGTTAGATTGGTTCGACAATCCTAATTTTTGAAAAGGTTTAGGTGCCTTAAAAACGTAAACTTGAAAATTCGAATATACGAAACTAGGTATTCTTATTTTTGGTATTTTTGGATCAAAATTTCAGATTAAAGGTTAGGATTCAGATTTTTTTAATACCTCTATTTAATACCTATTGATGACATATGGTCCGAAGGTTGGACCATCCGATGGAACATACAAACCTTCCACAGACTCTGCCAAAAACATTTACGAATTAAATAATACACACATGTTCCCCATGCAAATCTCCAAGCATGGCTTGGAGAGATCCTCGGTAAGGAGGCGTCAAATAGGAAGGCGGCCGCTACCCGACAATACGCAGCAAATCACAGAACACAGTAAATTGCAGGCACAGTAAGTCGCAGACCTGTACATACCAACTTTCGTCTATGGACCAGTTAGATCACATAACCATCGGACAAAACCTCTGGACAAGGACCGGGTGAGTTATTATAAAAGAGCCAGAGCTCACAGGTACAAGGGCAGAATTCTCTCCCTCATTTAATATTCCTCTATAACATTCTCTGCATTCACTCTCTCACCATTAATACATACACACATACTTACTCGCACGCCCGAGCTTGGTCACGGGTCCAAACACCCGTGACGAGGCTAACCTTTTGTCTGTTTTGTAGATCATTGGAGGAGCTCATGAGGACCTACGGAAGCAACAGTATGAGAAAGTTTGGTGATCTGACAAGTCCTTATTCTACCACAAAGATGGCAATTGAGTATTTGTGCATGACGTTTGATCATGCAAAGGTGTATAAGCTTACAGATGGCGTATTTCATTCGGTTATCAAGTGGAAGTTGTATGAAAACTGTAGGGTATATTCCTTGACCAAGGCAAATGGTAATCATGAGTTTAATTTGGTTGAAAAGGAATATAATCACAGTTTGAGCAAGATGAAAACTATGCTCATTGCGAAGTTGATTGCAAATGGGATGTCTTCACTAGAACAGAACTTAATTCAAAAGATTCGAAATCAAATAGGCAAGTTGCAAGCACAAAGTAGAGTGTAAGGGTATTACAAGTTTTGGTAGCATCCTCCAACAAGAATTTTTGGAAATACAAAAGTTATTGCTTGTTATACTCACAACACAAGTTTAGGGGGAAATTGTTGGGATTAATGCTTCTAGGTACCTGTTGCTGGTTGGATTTAGTGTTGCTATGTGAGTTAATGTTGTTATCATGAGTTACTACTTCAAGCTTAATGCTTCCGTGATGAAGTTGATGCTATTACACTTTCTACTGTTGTGTTTGAGATAAGCATGATATCCTTCATTCTAAGGTTGATAGTTATGGACAGAATTGATCACGTATATCTCTCCATAATTAAATGATTTTATTAGCGTAGAAAGTGGATCTGGTTTGTAATTAGATAATATAAATACATGCATATGACATTAGGGTTATTATGCTTTTTCTCTGTAAGTCTTGGTAAAAGTGTTTAGCCTCAAGATCGTATGTGATCTCTACAACAGAGAAGTATTGTACGTCTATTGATTTAGTTAGAAAATTAATATATTGAGGCTTTGATTGTTAAACAATCTTCTTGAATTAATTGATTACTTGTTGATACTTAGTCTATCAAAGCATTATTCTGCAAACTTCTTTGAATAGTTCTTGGGTTGTGTTTTATATGTTCTAAGTGTTTATTCGATCCTGACAGCTCTAATATCCCGTAGTAATTCAATAACCATGTGGACTTGATGTGAACCATAAGAATACCCTTCATTTATGTCATAAATTCCCAATTCAAAGCCCTTTCATTTGAAATCCCTCACTAAATAAAGTCTTGTACTTGGTTACTTTGGTTGAGTATTTTATAGGACCAAAAAACAGTAATAAGATATCATTATGAGAACTAATACCCTCTAAAGCTTCTAAACTTTGGTATAAATAAATGAATATGTTATGCGTCACTGGATTAATCTTTAAATCTAAAAAGTGTCTAATTTATCATGCTAATTCTTGCCATTAAGATCTAGAGCAATAAGAAAGATACACGACAAACAAGAATATACTTTAAGGTGTAAATATCTCTCATATAATTAATGTTTTAAAAATCGATTTTTTAGTTGACCCGGTCTCCTCATCGGGTCACGGGTCAACCGGCTCGGTTTCTAGTTTTATTTATTTATATATGTATATATGTGTGTATACATATATATTAAGTGCAAAAAATTTAAAAAAAATGTAACGCATCAAGCTCACGATCACTTAGTATATGAAATTCACAATCATCCTCAACTTCATCATCATCAACAAGAACATAACCACTTGAGTTTCCTAAGTTTATGTAAAAACAAAAAGTTATAACCTTATGTAAAATACTAATAGTAAACTAAGATTATAATGCCAAATTACTTTATGTAAAAACAAATTTTAGGGTTAAAATAAAAAAAATTAATTAATATAAAACCGGGTCAAACCGGGTTGAAATTGACCAGTTCGATCGCTAAACCGACTGGATCGCTCCGGGCCGCTAATTAAATGCTAAAAAAAGGGTATACGTTGACCCGCTCTTGTGGTCGGGTCCCGGGTCGACCCGGGTTTTAAAACATTGCGTATAACCAATGTGAATGTGGCACTTGGAGAAGTATCTAGCAAATAGTTTTTGACTTCGGTAGCGATACTTACTTTCCTCCCCCATGGTTCAACATCAGATCGACATTATATAACCATTTTATATAGACACTGCTATTTCAAGAATATATATTGTATTAACTTTATAGGATAACAAATCAAATATGAAAAACCAATAATAACATCGCATTTATATAAAATTCATGAACAGAACCATAAAATGCAAGGTATAATCTCTCCGGTAACTCTTAATATACCTTATTTTTCCAATAGAGGACTAAAGTTTTTATTTTCTTTTAATATTTTGTTTATTGATTCCAAACCTACAAAGGGGAATTCCATTGTTTAGCCTAAGAATCTTTCTAAGATGCAGGATAGAAATATTAAAGCGTAATTACCTCTATAACTTCCAAGCTTAATGTAAGAAATTTGACCCAATTGAACTTTTGAAGCAAATCAAAAACTTCACGAGCATTTGTGTTGTATGTATCTGGATCCACCTTCTCCAAAGAAGGCAAACTGTCGACGTCAAATGACAACTCTAAGTCAATATTTTATATAGCAAAGACGTAAGATCGGGTGCGGAAGTTCGAAACTTCCCATCCCATTTGTTGATGGTGAGATTCTTGAGTTGAGCTGCAACCACATTGATGATACCATTTGTACACATGTATCCATGTTTGAATGTGATATTAGAAAATTGAGTATGGAACATAGTGAAACCATTCAATCCCCTTATGTAGCATTCACTTATGATGATAATATGGACAAGTATATTCGAGATGCAATGACGTTAAAGTTAGGAGTTCCCACATTGATGTGGGCATAAAATCATATTCAACAGATCCAATCAAAGTAAGATGTTTGAGAGGCTGAGAACTAAACAGAGAAAGAGGACATTTAATACTCTTCCAAAACACGAAGGTGAAAGTCAGTTGTTGGGGTTTGTGGGAGCATGCATGGTTTAGAATTCTTTGAACAAACACCCAATTAACCTTTCCATGAAGATCGAGAGACATTTCTACTTGATTATTGCACGAGGACAAAACATGGGTAAAGAACTTCTGGAACTTGTGCAATGTAGAGAAATCCTCACTTGAGAAGTTGAGATAAGGGGTCTTAGTCCAAATAAATCTCCATCTTGATGACAAAACACTGGTTTCAACATCCTGTTTGGCGCCAATAAATGAGACGATTTTAGCAATAAGATCATATGGCAAGATGCTAATTTTATCGCCTTCTACATTCATTCTCATTCTATCTCTTCGAGAACTCTTTCTCTTTCTTTCTTAGCTCCAAAAGCTACGTTATAATAGAATGCAAAAATCAGAACATGCTAAACAACAGTTGACACAAAAAGATAACCAGAACTGGCTTTGAGGTTTCAAAAAACGTTAGATTGTTATTTGTTCTATTGAGTCTATTCTCTTTATGAGCACCAAAGATAATATACAAAGCTAGCCAGAAGCTAGATTTACAACATAACGGAAGCACGGGAACTAACACAAGCAATCTTCTAAAGAGAAAAACACCAAACAAACAACCCTCCAAAGAAAAAGAAAATCACCACCCAAGAAACACATCCTAAAGAAACACTCAACTATCGCTACACCTTGAAATATTCAAAACCAACTTGAAGTTTTAAGATTTAAGTGGTCTGCAAGTTGGATAATGTATTAACTTATTCCAATTATGCACATTTACATTAAGGTTAACACACACATCATCTACTAGCAAATTTAAGAATGAACTCGATTTTATATATAATGATTCTAAATTAGCTCAAGACAACAATAAAATTAAATAAGCATGATTAACTGGAACCATACTTCATAAATTAAAAGAGTTAATTGTTTAAGGTTGCAGAGAAACTCAGCCTGTTAAATTAACAAAATATCATTCATGCTCATAGAAGGAGGTGGGTTCGACGAAAAGAGACTGCATCAAAATCGGTACTCATGACGATTAGATGTATGGCATAAGCATAATTATCAACTTAATATAAGCCATTAAATCATACTTAAAAAACTGATATTTCAGACCAAAACCCTCAAAATCAATAACATATGTTAAAATCCTTATGTGTCAAAGAAGGAGAGGTGAAAATGAAGAGCCCAGCAAAAAATTAGTTTTTTATTTTGACTTTCGTAATTTCTAATCGTAAATATCAAATTTCAATTTGATTATGAGTGGCTATATGAAAATATATAGGAGTAATTTGTATAAGTTATATATTTATATTTAATGGATGTATTTAGTTGTATATATTTATTGTTTTTCTTTTATAACTTTTAATGTATTATGATTAATATAAATATAACTATTAATTTATGATTGTCTCAATTTTATCTACATTATAATATAAATGTGATGTAATTTGACACATAATTAAAAAAAAAATTAATTCTTTATTAGTAAAAAAGGTATATTTCATAACCATTGAAGAAAGTGAATTACTATCTTTGGTTGTGTAAATCAAAACATAATGACACTTATCTTTTACAAATAGGAAATGTATTTTCTTGCTTATATTCTTTATAAAACTCTAACTAATTAACATATTTATTATTAATTTTTATGTTCATGAATCACTAAACAATAATCCCTTTCTATGAGGTGTTTTGATTACGGTATATGATAATATCTATCTATTACCGATTAGTGAGGTAAAATATCTTTCTATGAGGTAGTTTATGTTTATAAATCCCTAAATCTAAAGATAGATTTTGAGAAGGCATATGATAGTTTAGATTGGGAATTTTTGGAGGATGTAATGAGTCACATGGGTTTTGGATCGGCCTTAATATCTTGGATTTTGATGTGCTTAAAGCAGTCTGTAAAGGGGATCCATTGATTCATTATCTTTTCCTATTAGCAGCCGAAGGGCTCCATGTGATGTTCCAAGAAGCTCGTGACATAAATATCTATAAAGGCATTTCGCTAGGAAAGGATCAAATTCCCTTATCACACCTAGAGTACGCAGATGATACCATTGTTTTTGACGAATGGTCTAAAAGAAATATGAGGGCATTAATTTCACTCCTAAAATGTTGGCAAGATGCATCAGGGTTGAAGGTGAATTTGAAAAAAAAGGTGGTATGTGGGGTTTTGGGGTCAATAAAGATATGCAATGTGAGATGGCAAGTAGGTTTGGACTCAAAGTAAGGGAGACGTATTTATCTATCTTGGGGTACATTCTTTTCATTACATTACATTCTTTTCATAAAATAAGAATCGGAAATTGACTATCAAGTATCAACCAATATTTGGTTCCTAAGAGTTTTTAGAAAACTTGAAAATGAAAAATCAATGGTCGGGAACTTGGGTCATTCCAGGCACACCTAATGGGTGTGGGAGATTGGGGATCCCGACAAGCTTAGAGGAAGAGTTGCACAAGAGTTTCAAAGTCTTATTAGCATAATTTCTTCCGCTTCCTTGCTAAAAGAAAAATCTAATATGTGTAAATGGTCCTTAAACATTGATAATAAGTACCCGGTCAAATGCATGAGGGAGCTGATTGAAGAAAACATGTTCTGGGATGCGCCACCGCAAAAGGAAGAAAACATGTGGGCTGTTCCTTTTATCGGGGGTTTGTCTTTCAAGGAGCTGGTGCCTACCGCCTCAAGCTTCTTAAAAGCTAGTCATGTCAAGATTTGGGAAGTAGTCGTGAGAATAGTGGCGTATCGAAGAATAGAAATGCACTATTGTTCTTGACTTCAAATAACAAAGTGGAAAGCATCTTATTCTAGTTTTAACTGCTTGCGTTCCAATGGTTAAAGAGTAGGGCAAAGAAAAGTAACCTTATAAATTGGCATACGTGGCTAACAATGCCGTCCAGCTTACAACTATTTTGGTAATGCTACTATAATTTCGTTCGGGTCTTGGTTTTTGTTTCGGTTTGTATATGAAAGAGGGACTTATTTTGGTATTTCAACTCCATACATTATTTAGCGGGGTAAGTCCTTTCTTGTTGTATTGTTACTCCTGAATTATTTTAATAAAATGTTCGCTTTTCAAATAAAAAAGCATACAGAGTTAAACTCTCAGTGTGTTTTTTGATGCCAAGGATTTCATATAAAATATAGGAGATGAGGTAACACTCTACAAGAAGGTAACAAGAATAAAAACAACCCCAACAATAGAAATAGCAGCGCCAGCCATACAAGAACCGGAGATTGACGAGGAATTCTATCAGGAATTGCAACAAAGGGTGTTCTTCTCAAAGGAAGACGCAGAAAGGCTAAAGGAAAGGTTCAAGCCAGTCCTGGCAAGATTAAAAGAACAAGGATATATTGGAGAAGAACCATTGAAATACTGGAGGAAGAATGGTGAAACTTGTAAATTGGATATCATAAATCCTGATATCACAATACAGGATAAGCCATTAAAGCATGTGACCCCAGCTTTAGAAGCATCTTTCAGAAAACATATAGATGCATTGCTTAAACTGGGAGTAATCAGGCCAAGTAACAGCAGGCATCGAACCATGGCCATGATCGTCAATTCAGGAACAACTGTTGATCCAGCCACTGGTAAAGAGACAAAAGGAAAGGAAAGAATGGTGTTCAATTACAAAACCCTGAATGATAACACCTATAAGGACCAGTACTCGCTTCCAGGGATCAACACACTCCTAAAAAGAATTGGGAATTCCAAAATCTTTTCAAAATTTGACCTCAAATCAGGATTCCATCAAGTTGCAATGGCAGAAGAATCAATACCCTGGACGGCATTCCTAGTACCAGGAGGACTTTATGAATGGCTTGTAATGCCCTTTGGGCTAAAAAATGCACCTGCAGTTTTTCAGAGAAAAATGGATAAATGCTTTCGAGGCACTGAGGAGTTCATTGCAGTCTACATAGACGACATCCTTGTATTCTCAGAAAATGAACAAGATCATGAAAGGCACTTGACAATAATGCTGAACATCTGTCAAGAAAAAGGGCTAATTCTCTCCCCAACCAAAATGAAAGTAGCAGTACCTGAAATTGAATTCTTGGGAGCTGTAATCGGGGAAAGTAAAATAAAGCTGCAGCCACATATTATCAAGAAAATATGTGACTTCGATGAGGAGAAGCTTAAAACAAAGGCAGGCCTAAGATCATTCTTAGGAATACTAAACTATGCAAGGAATTACATTCCAAAGCTAAGTCTACTGCTTGGCCCCCTTTATGAAAAAACAAATCCCCATGGAGACAAAAGAATGAAGCCCTCTGATTACGAAATAGTCAGAACGATCAAGCAAAAGGTGCAAAAGTTACCAGACTTGCAGATACCCCCAGAAGAAGCTTATATTATCATTGAAACTGATGGATGCATGGAAGGATGGGGAGGAATCTGCAAATGGAAGATGAAGAAGGGAGATCCTGAGAAGGATGAAAAAGTATGTGCCTATGCCAGTGGAAAGTTCAAAGTCATGCAATCAACGATCGATGCAGAAATCAACGCATGCATCAATTCCTTGGAAAAGTTAAAAATATACTACCTGGATAAGAAGGAAATAACCCTGAGGACAGATTGCCAAGCAATCATTAGTTTTTACAATAAAACTAATAGTAACAAAGCATCTAGGGTTAGATGGCTAAAGTTTGCAGATATCATAACCGGCACAGGGTTAAAAATAAACATAGAGCACATTGGTGGAAAACAAAATGTGCTAGCCGATTCCCTTTCACGTCTAGTAAACCTTTGTTTTGCAGGATGTACAGAGCAAGTTCAAGCAAAAGAAGTCATGATGAAGAGTCTTCAAATTACGGAGGAACTATTGGAAGACATTGCGCAGTCAAAGAACGTGAAGAATGGCTACAAACAAATAACCCAGATTTCCGGCCTCTGCCAAAGATTTATAATGGATCATTTGCCTTCCAGCAACCAGGAGCCTTGTATAGGCACTATCAAATCAAAGCCAATACAACTCCAATATCAATGGCAGAATCGAGTGCCTATGCAGGAGTCGCACAACAACTGGAACGAACAGCAGCGGAAGAAGCCATCACAGCATTACGAAACCTCCATGCCATTTTGGACTTCAAAGCCCAAGTATGCATCTCAAAGGCAACAAGAGACAACCACTGGGGTGATCACTGGCCCGAAGTCAAAAGACAAAATAAGGAAATACGAAGAATCCTCATTGAGCTCGAAACATTATGTAATGATATGGGCCGAGTCCAAATCTAGTAAGCCCAACGAACAAGCCCAACTTTCTGAAACTTTCCCAGCTAGTGGGTATAATAAAACCCAAGCCCATTACAACCATAACCCTGTACAAGGATCTCTTCTTGACGAAATCAGTGACGTAGAAGACAATAATGACGAAGTAATAGTGGATCCCGGATGGGATGACTTTTCACACTACTCACGATAAAGCAATTTCGTCCGGACATAGAAAGTGCACGAAGGGGCCGACTCTAAAAGCAAAAGCGTGGTGGGTAACATTATCAGTGTGGTGTGCTTATTAGTATGGTGTGTTGTCCTTATCATTTCGGTTCGGTGTCCTCATCGGTAGTGGTTAGGCTGTCCTCTTTAGGAAATAGTTGTATAATTATTAAAGCATGTCGGCCATTATTGGCCTTGGTTTGTAAGCTTGTAGGATCGTTTGCCTATATAAAGGCTTATAAAATATTTAGGGAGCACGATGAACTCTCCCTTCCTTGTATGATATTCCAAGCAATAAGAGGTGTGTTTTAAAAATCCTTCTTTAAGTTCTTAGTCCAATTCAGTATTTCAATCTTTCTTTTGTATTTCAGTTTACATTTCAGTATTTCAATCTTTCTTTTGTATTTCAGTTTATAACTTTGTACTGATACAAAAGACTGATCCGTTTCACGGCCCTTTTATAATGTTTTAGTCATCTTAGTGTTTTGTTGATTTAAGTCATGTGAAACAGTGTACGTGTGATACATCCAACTTAGGAATTCTTAGCAACACATAATTTTTTATTTTTTATTTTTTATTTAGGGTTTAGTTCACTAAAATGTATTCAAGTTGTCACGTTTTGCTATTGTTTGTATCGAACTTTAAAAGTTTCTATTGTGTATATCAAACATTTAATTTGTTGCTATTGTACATACAATACAAAGTTTAATACATATAATAGCGACAAATTAAAAGTACGATATACATAATAGAAATTTTTTAAGTTCAATATATACAATAACAAAACATGACAACTTGAATAAATTTTGATGAACTAACCTTTTTATTTATAAGTGTTAAAAACTATATTTTTTCAAACTTTTATGAGATTTCCACAAAGATTGAAAATAGACACCAACCATAAAAACTTTTTCTGTGTAAATATCTTATGTAAAATAACGTATATGAGCACCACTCGTGTATTATAAGAATGAATTTGGAATTGTAATTGTAGAACTTACGGTCAATCGGCTGTATGAGGGAACAATAATTCGATCGTGAAACATATAAATGGACTGGCCCGGCCCTGAGCATGGGGGACCCGGGCCCAACATGAACAGGGGCCCATTTTTAATATATCTATCCTTCATACAACCTTTGAGATGAACAGACATTTGGCAAGGGAAACAAACATGCGTATTGAAACTTAAAAGTAACCAAACAATGTTCATATATCGGCCTTGACTGTTCATCTATCTCCCTCACTCGCTGCTACATGCCCTCCTGTTCTGAGATCAAACTTCTCATTCATCTTCCACGGCTTCATCCTTCTCCAATTCAGGCTAGACAGCTTTCGAACATCAAAAACAACTTCAACAAATGTTTCATGTCCTTCCAATTGTGCTGTTTTCATGATTTCTTCCACAAACGATCAAAGAAAATTTGAAAATTTGAATCTTTGAAGAGAATAGTGAGAATGATGACTTGGGGAATCTGTTTTTAGGGGTTTAAAAGGGGAGAGTTGTAATACCCATTTCCATTTGTGTAAACTAAATTAATTAAATAAGCGAGATAATAAATGAATACTTTAATTTAGTAAACTTTTTTGTAATTTTAGACAATTAGGAATTAAATGGGCTTAGGAAAGTATGTATAATTGCTATTAGGCTCTTGGTTGTTATTGGATCATTAAGCACTTGTGGGCTTTTAGAAGAATTTTGGGCTTAAGTAACTATAGGAGATATAAAAACTCAGGCATATTTTCCTATACAAAATACTGTAGCCGTAACCTTCAAAGCTGGGAAAGATGGTGTGCCGTGAGGGGGTGTTTGTGAGCTGCCATCGAAAAAGTAGCTGAATCATTTTGACGTGAATCTTCACAACCCAACAGGTAACAATTTTCGAGTCCCTCGGTGAATTATTTCTAAATGTTTGTAGGGTTTTCAGCTACTCGGAAGATGGGGCAAGAAATCGAGCACCAATAGGGACTTTAGGGTGTTAGGTAGTAGATGAATAAGTAATTAAGAGTTTGGGATTTAATTAACTAATGTTGGAAATTTATTAGATGATAATGGAACTAAATGAGTAGATAATGGTTGAATTTTAATGTTAAAAGGGGGCGGCTGTAGGCAAGCACAGGTATGCAAGTCATTTTTGTTCTTGATAAGTGGAGAAATGGCAAATTTGCCATGGTATAACTTTAGGTAATTTCAAATTGAACTTTAGATAATTGTTAAGTGGGTAATAAGTTAGAATCGTACAATTGAGGGGATGTGGCCAAATGCAAATTACCTAAAATCAATGCAATTGCAAACTACTTATACTTAAGGGAATTGCAAATTGGTTATACTTAGGGGGCGTTTGGTTCGCAGATTTTTTCATGGGATTTGCATTCTGTCAAAGGATTTGCATTTCGTAGAATTTGCATTTGGTAGGATTGTGAATCCAGTCCTATGTTTGGTTGACAAAATCTGTCAGGATTTGCATTCCTGAAATCCTGTTTGTTTTGTAAATCAATCAAATGATTTGAATTGTTACTGTGACAAATGACAAAATTATCCTTCAGTTATATTTCAGTAGGGTAGGGTGGAGTTAAGGTAGGGTAGGAGATGGGGGTAGTGTAAAATGGGGTGGGGTAGGTAGGGTGAGGG
>JAUEJL010099708.1:0-13355 GCA_032274825.1 Drosophyllum lusitanicum
AAACCTTTGCTTTGGCCGGCATTGGTTGTAGGTTCTGCGCCGAACCGCCGGTCTTCTCTGGATATGTGATTACATGATTAATGATTGATTGTGAATGTTTGCGTTTGTTGCTTTAGCCTCTACTCACTTAGCTTTGTGCTAATTCCCCTCAGTTGATGTGTTGCAGGTTGGTGTTTGTAGTCGAAGAAGGAAGAGTTGACCATTGCTCTGATACTTGTTTTTGAAAATGAGACGAGCCAGTATTTTGTAACACCAAACGATAGTAGATGATGATGTTAACTTTCAAACAATGATTGTACATTTGTAATTATTGAGTATATGTAATCAAGTTGGTTTTAATTAGCTTCCGCAGTGCGTTTTAAAAAAAATGGCTTGTGATTTTCCGGTGTTACATATAAAATCTTAGAATCAATTCCAGAACAAGTACATAGTCAAATGGGGTCAAAATCATGAGTTTTGGAAGTTTCAGGGTGCCTCACGCCGCGAGAAAATCTTTGGAAGAAAAACTTCTTTTCTGCACGCGACGTGTCGCGTTGCGACACCCAACCCGTCGCGTCGCGACCGGGTCTGCACAGACCAGTTTCTTCTTCTTCTTTGCTGCAAATTCCAAATTTCTTCACTTTTAACCATAAAAAACTTATTGCAACAAAATATGATTGTAAAACTCAATCAATACACCTTAATAACAACAAAACATCAACACTTTACATGGTTTTGATCATCAAAACCCTAACTTTACCATTTTTCCAAATTTTGACCCACTTAACAACATAATTCACAAATTTAATCATAAACTACCATAAACAACCACCATAACCAAAATCAAACACAATTTCAAGTAAAACTTACTTGATTAACAAATCCAACTTGAGGAGTTAACTTTCTTTGCTCAAAATCAAATCCAACTTGAAGAGGATGAGAAACCAACACCCAAATCTTGAATTTATGCACCTAAACTAACAATTTTCCCTTGATTCTCCTTGCTTCTCCTTGAAAAGCCTTCTAGAACTCTCTATCTCCTTCTCCACGTTCATTTTTCCAGCCATTGTGTTTCTTTGACTCCAATAATTGGAGTCTACATATATATATATATACATATATTTACACCTTAAGTCCCTCAAGTCCCATTTTTCACTTTTGTTCACATTTAACTATAATACATACATTCATAATAGATAAAATATTAATAACACATAATTTTACTAATTCTTATCTTAAACTTGCAATATATATATTTTATATTTTACCAAACTTACGGGTATTACATTGATCTTCTTCTCCCAAGCAATGAACTAAAAGGATGGTTTTGTGTGTGGGAGTCAAAAGAACAATAAGAAAAGAAAAACACAATAAGAAGAAGGGGGGCTGTCGACTCTAAAGTCGGTTGTCTCCTTTTAGCGGGTATCCCGCTCCCCTATCCGACTTACAACTTATCCGTACGATATCCATAAATCCTAACGAGTATATATTTGGAATCATTATTTTAAACCATTTAATAATTTATAACTTTTATTCATTCTCCTCAACTTTTATTCAACACCTCATTTAATAATCTTTATAAATTTGGGGTGTTGCAGTTAAGTGTGAATTTTGACCTAATAATGTGTTAGTCAAATGACTTTACACTCATTTAATGATAGATGCTATGATTTGTTAAAGACACGACTTATATGATGTTAAATGATTTGTATGATAGATAGCATGGATATACTTGATAGATTTTTCTTGAGTACGTGATATTGATTTATTATGATTATTTGAAAGATAAGCTAGCAAGTTACAATCTTGATAACATGAAAGAATGAAATGCAAAAAATGAATAATGTGGGTTTTGTTTGCTAAATGATTAATGATTGAAGATGAGAAAATGAATTGTGTTATACATGCTAGTTATGTCTGTGAATCTATAACATGTTTGTTTGTGCGTTGGTCATGAATGTTGGGTGAATCTAAATGGTTATTGTATTTTTAAAGATTGGTTATGTTTGGCAGAGATCAATTTAAAGATTTATTGAAAGATTGAAACGTATGATAGCCTTACGATAGACTTGTGTGCATAAAAGTAGGAAGGGCGGAGTTTCTATTTACTTGGATAGATGACGATATCTAGTAGGTTGGATAGTGACCTTCTAGAAAAGTGATAACCATTAAAGAGATACTGGGTTTTCTAAATAACTTTGGTGGCATATGGTGCGTAGGTACCTTGTGTGCATGTATGTGTGCCAGAGTGATGTGTGACCGTTTGATAGGGTCATATATAAAACATATCATAGGAGGAAGACCAAATCTATTATTTCACAAACATGAGAGTGACAATCATTATGATCATATTTGATCATAACAAGATTCTAATCCCTTTAAGCCCACTCTTATGCGTAGGCAATGAATGTGGAGTAGATTTTTTTTTACCACATCTTATCTTTTGGTTTGGAAAGAGGTGATTTAAGTTTTAAAAAAAAATCATCTTCTTTTTCTGTAAAATAGACTTTTTGGAGTATCTATTCTTTTGCAGACATGAAAAAAAGACAACAAACATATCTTACTCTATAAAAGTCTAAACATAAATAGATTTTTTAAACAATTATTAAATATATCCCAAATTTATCCACGAAAGAACTTGAACTTATGACCTTAGGCCATAAGCAACATCAAACCTAAATTGCTCCAATATGTCTTGACTAGAATCCTTGAATTCTAAATATAAATAGATAGACGTGCTTTAGAAATTGTGATAAACAAGATATATCAAGCCCGTACGTTGCGTCAGGTGATATTCAAAGAATTATATTCTTAGTAATTTAATGTACATATAATATTATATATAAGATGGTTGTTCAACGTTAGCATATACAGACAATATTTAGTTTAACATGCATCTAATGCATTTACTAATTATATTATGTATATGAGGCTACTTGACTTACATAAACCGAAAGGTAAAATATGAGAAATTATTAAGAGTAAAAATTATTTGATTTGCATATGAGATTAAATAAAATTTATATAAAGTAAAGGGTAAAAATAAAAAGAAAATTAAAGGGTTAAAAGTAAAATATTAAAATGAATAGTGTTTTATTTATAAGGTGATAATATATATAAATAATTACAAACACCCCAAATTTCGAGAGAGTCGCACATGGTCAAATCTTGCAAGAAAGATCATCTCTCTACAACATCATAGGCTCCCTGCGTGCTTTACCTTCTCTCTCTAGAACAAATTTCAATTCCTCTAAAGGATTTTCGGCGCTTAATTTGATCAGCGTCTTGCAGATTTCAGGTAAATTACTGTTCTTCTTTTTTTGGGTTGTGATTGTTGTTGGTGTTTGATTTTTGTTTGGATCAGAAGCTTGAGTTGGATTGGTGTACGAGGAAAGTAAGAATAATAATACCTGAGTAAATTTCGGAACCTCGGATTGACAGGAAGAGATTCTGCCCTAATTTCGTTCAATTTTTGTTTGGAGATCTCATATGGTTATTGAAAGGCTATAGATTCTTTTTAATAAAATGGCTAAAATTAGGACGAACCAAATGCTGGTCGTACTTCTAGTTGGATTTGTGCACGAGGAAAAGTAAGAGAATAATGATGGAAGTTAATGATTTGATTGAGATCATGGATTTTGGACTTCCTAAATTGGTAGGAACGATTTTGCCCTAATCTTGTTTTTTAATTTTGTGTTAGAGATGCAATATGCTCGTTGAAATTCTTTAGATTTTTTTATGTAATTGCGAATAATAAGACGAACTAAATGTTGGACGGTGGGTTCTTCAGCAAGCTGCACCCATTAGCCTATCAGGTTCCTTGAAAGAAGAAAGAAAGAAAGATGCTTTATATGCTGAGAATGAAGAACATATAGATTCCAGTCTGAACATTTAATTAGGTTAAGTTATAAGGTGTACATATTGTTTAGGAATATGTAGTTAGTTGCCTCACAGGCTCACAGAACACATTATTGTTGCTCCTGTCGTTCAAAAAAAAAGTTGTTGCTCTTATGAACCAGAGCCTGAGGTATTTCTTCTATAACATGAAAGTGGTAAAATTCTGATGTTTTAGAAATCATATACAAGAATGTGATAATGAAGCGAAAGAAAATTTTTGCTGTATGTGTAAGTAGCAAGATTAAGTATTCAGTTTTCTGTTTCTACCTTTGCTTGTTTCATATATAAACTACGGGTTTTCATTGCAATATGCTTTTCCCCCTTTTTCAAGTTAAATTACAGGTTACATGCATCTGCAGGGTGCAATATTACTATATATGGAGTAAAAGCCGATAGTATAATTGGATTGCCAAGCAACCACAACTACAGAATGTATCTTTGAGGTCTTTTACTGTGTGGCAGTATAGTGCATTGAGCAACCTTTAGTTGCCAATACTTGCACATGTCCGAGTTTTATGCTTGCATTATCTGTTTATACAGCACGTCTAATTGTCTAAACAATATCAAACGAAGGTAACACCCCTTCTAAGGAGGCCTGGTTTATTTTCTGTATGGTATACCACTTTAACATAGCAGATGATTATCCTATATTCCTATCCTATACCCATACATGATCCCTAAGGAAACCTGGTTTATTTTCTGTTGTGCAGTCATTGTACATTCTTGATTATTATATTTTGGGGGTAATTGATTGTTCGGGTATCTAATGAAGCACCAGCGTTGATCTAACAGTATATTAACCCTTTTTCTGATGCCTAAAATAATACAATGATTTGCAAGTTTGTACTTGACCAATAGCACGAGTGTAGTATATTGCAGAGTATGAGTTCAAAGCTATGAGGATGCCCTAGAATGAAATATGTATTTGATATAAGCGTTGTAGATTATTGTGATGAACTATATATATATATATATGTGTGTGTGTATATATATATATATATATATATATATATAGGGGAAGGTTCATCTGAGATCCGTTTTTATTGCTAGAACCGCGAGAACCAATCTTAGCCGTTCATTTTGATTTTTGGATAATGGAATTCATGGATGAAGAGCGTGGGGGGATTGAGTGTGGCAAGGTGCATGTAAGGAATTGATGGGTGGGCAATCCAATTGAAAGAGGGGAAATTGGACGGCTAAGATTGGTTATCGCGGTTCTCGCAATAAAAACGGTTCTCAAATAAACTTTTCACTATATATATATATATATATATATATATATATATATATATTATACGATATCTAGTTTATTTTTGGCATGTATTGTTCGTAAATAAGTCAAAATATACTTAATATCTTAAGTTGTTGGATTTCAGGAAAAAGAAAGAAGATAAGAAAAGTTGTATACTCTGACACACCTCCACCGTTATATCTCAAACGTACAAACTCGGATTGAGATGATTCAAGCGACCATGAAAACTAAACTCAGAGGGATACAATCTCATTTTGATGGTCAAGTCGTCATAAGCTAAGTTCACGAAGAAACGATGGAATGATCGTGACATGACGAAGAAATGCCCGTGATGCGACAAGATTCCTAGTCGAATAAGTCGGGCAAAACTCAAGGGTCTAACGAGACAAACACTAGATGCATCGGGGTGGTGCCGAAATGTGAAATCTATACATTCAACCCTATTTTGACCTAGGGGACATATATACGATTCTAGGGTTCCATAATGACGGTAGAGAGCATCTAAAAGTGATTTCAAAGCTTAAGAGAAGATTGGGAGCTCAAGATTGAAGAATCAAAATGAAAGAATCATCGGGTTTCATCCGGTTTGCTAGTCTATGTCATGTTAACTATGATTTCTAGGTGTTATTTTCTTCTGGTTATGGGTTAAATACTATAGTTTTTACTAGAGGAGATTACCTTTATTTTATGATTTATTTTAATGAGTCAGCTGTTTTAGTAATTAATATTTATCATATCTTGCTTAATATAAGATCCATATGTGTTAAAGCTTATATATGTGTTGCCTATTGACTAAGTTTGCATATGTTTGAGGATTAATCTGTCTATGTATGATTTTATCATGATTATCTAAGATCATAGGTGATTGTGTTTAGTTATTGGCCAAATTCTAGGTTAAGTGACAAAGTAGTGGGTAGGGTTATTATAAGAGTAAACTATCAAAAGATGTGCAAGAAATAATATAAGTCATTAGATTTCATCAAAAGTCAACAAGAAATTGTCAAAATTAGATTATTAGTAAATGGTAAATTAATAAATATTTATGGTAGATTAGGAAATGAAAAAACACTTAACGGCTACTAAAATTAATTCAACTCCTAAAATTATGTCACATACTATATTTAAAAAATATCTCACAGCTCCTACAATACGTTAGGTTCCTAAAAACACGATTTACAATTTAGAAAAAATGATGAATTCATTAAAAGAAATTGATGCTTAGACAATTTTTATCAAAAAATTAAAACATGGCCACTTATCATCAATAAAAAATAATGAACTAGAACATGATCACTTGAATTACTCTAACCATTTCATCACTAAGAAAACGTGAATCACTATCAAAGTAGGAGTATTTCCAAATCGTAAAAAAACTACTTAAGATGAACAATTGAGAAAGAAAAATATAAAATTTAATTCATTGATAATTGATACACTTTGATACAATAGATGAACTCATGATTAACTCATGAACAAAAAATATCCTCTCTCGATCAGATCCTACGGAAAGGATGAATCTCTTATTCAGTTTCTAAAGTTGATTTACTACTAAAAAAATTGATGAATGAAAAGAAATTATAACCAAAATGCAGACTTCGAGAAAGAACACTATGAATCAAAAACTATGGATATATAAACTAATGAAACACGTATGTGGATGCAATAGAGTCTTTTTGAACCAAAATCAAGACCTTGTGGAAAAAGGGAACAATTTTGGTTGCTTCTGAATAACCTACGTGTCTCTGAAATTGATGAACAACCTTCTTGCGTTGGTAGTCTCGATGATGAATAAAGGGGGATGATTTTGTGAGAGGGATCTTTATTGGTACTGCATAGACACCGTGAGCGTCGGGGTATCAGTGTCTACGATGAATACAATTGTAGGTAAAGGTGTCTCTGATGGTGGTCGCCGTGAGTAAAAAGATCGGCGGCAACTATAGACCGTAGACACCCAAGAATGAAGGGGCTTCACAGGGAAGCGGCGAATATCCTCCTGCATAAAATCGCTGCCAATGGAGGTGGTTTTAGGGGCCTTGTGAAGATGATGACAATAGGGTTTAGGAACCAGATCAGAGAGAAATATAGATTTCGCATTTCGGGTGGGAGTCAAGAGAGATAGATATAAGAGAGAGAGAGAATAGTTACCTAAATAAACATAAATTTTATTTAATTAGTAATTAGTTATAATTATATAATACCTAATCTACCCTTTTCTTAATATTGCCACGTGGTAGAGATACAATCCCTCTTATCCATCTTACAATATTTTTCCTCTTACTTGATCCCATCTCACAAAGTAGTTAGCTTTAATGTGTGTGAACATATTGCATGTGATGATTAATATATGTGATTAATTGATTGAATGAATAATAAAGATTGATGTTGATTAAGTCTTGCATGATTCGAAATTAATTAACTAATTTGAAGAATATTCAAATCCATGACCATTAGCCCAGTGTTTTCATGATTATAAGGTTAGAGTTTCTGAGAAATCAACATAAATAAAAGGTAATGGAATCTAAGTGAGAACATTTCTTTCTTGATCGTTCTTATTTTAAACTCTCAGCTATATTTTACTTTTGAATTTTTTATGTTTTGTCTAATTAGTAATTGTTTATTTCGTTCTTAGATTTATTCCGAAACCTATTTACCTGCTTTCTTTAGACTAATTAATAATTAAATCTTTTAAATCTGAAATCATATTCAATCTCCAAGTGTTCGATACTCGGTCTTACGTGCGATATAATTAAGTACATTTGCCTATTTCTGTTGTAGACTTGTAGTCGGTAATTTGGTGATTCCCTTTCTATAAATATAAAACGTGACTGTTTCAATATACATCATTTGCGTTCTTCATCACAAATGAGAACTTTTAAACATTATTACTTTTTACTTGGGAAACCACAACATATAAAAGAGCCGAAGATTGTTTGTTCAAACAAAAAAAATGTATATATATTTCTTCTCTTACAATAAAGATGTGGTTTTTCCAATTCACATCTAAAAGAAAGTTGGGATTAGGCCAATATATAGTAAGTGTAAAAACACAGGGGATGTTTAATGTAACTAAAAGATTACAAATAGCCAATAGGTATAATAAAGCAAGAGTTGTGTTCAATAAAGTTCATTTAAAAAACATAGTTTTGAAATTTTAATATTCAATTACAGTTGATTTGGTATACAATCACATGTGATTTGTAAAAGCATCACATGTGAATTACGAAAAATTACGAAAATACCACTCCGCCCAAATTTTTAAAATTTAATCTGGAACATTGATAACATTGATCCAAAGGCTAAAAGTAGTCCCTTAGGACTATGAATTAATTATGGACTATATTGAATTTTCTTCAATACAACAAACATTGTATACAATACATAGTGGTATAAATATTAATAAAAAAGAGTGAATTTATTAAAAATAAGAAATTCATAATAAAATTTTAACCATATTTGTGTTTTAGAAATTCATAATAAAATTAGTCCCAATATTTTATGTGATCTAATTGTCCCGATATTTTATGTGTTCTAATTGTCCAAAATGCATCAAAATGACAAAAAAAGTTTGTGTTTTAGATTCTTTAATGTATATCTCAATCACCAAGAAAATTAAGAAGGATAAGTAAAACTGACCTTCAAATCATAGGCGGGCGTATGTGTTAACTAATGGTGAGCCACCAATCAATTTTGCAGACAAAGTGTGAAAATTTTCAACGTTTTCAAGCCGGTATCACGTTTCGAATTTCGGGGTGCTTTGATTTCACCAGAATTTAATAAAAACTGAAATTTTTAAAAAAATGATAAGATATAGTTCAATCTTCGATTTATACCTTTAAAATAATTTAGTTTACCTTAAGAATAACAATTTAATTAACAGGGCTTCATATAAATTGCGTTTTATTTTAATTTTGGCCCTAAAATACCGGAACAACAACTGAAACCTTATTAATCCGATTGGAAACCCAGAAAACCCCGAATAACACCCTCAATTTTAATTAATTTTATTTTTATCATTATATGGTGTCACCGGTCAATAGAAATTCTGGGTCCGCCCCTGCTTCAAAAGCTTCAAGGAATAATAAAAAAAATGATCTGATCGATTGGGGAAGCCTTAATTCTCTGCCAATAATGTATAATCCTCTTTATATCTTGCAATTTGGCTTTGATAATACGACAACAATAGGGACTTTAATGAAAAAGAACCTTAAAAACACTGATTTTGTTCTTTAAAACCACTGATCTTCCAGTTTGGTCAAAATTAATATTATGTGCATCCAACAATAGTAGTGATAGTGATAGTGATATGGAGGTTAGTCATGACAATCATTACTATCGCTGTTTAGTTATAGAAAAGCCACAGGTTAGAAAAGATGATGTGACAGGCAATCATAATACTTTTAACATCCTTCATTTTGCAACTTTAAAATCATGTAATCGAAATTGGTATTATAACCTTCATATGGTTAGTTATGAATATTCTTATAAAAGAGAGTTAAATCTCCATTTGTCATGTTATTTATAGAAATATATTAGTATTAGTGAAGTATTACTTACCCTATTGTCATGTAGTTAGTGAAGTATTACTTACCCTATTGTCATGTAGTTAGTGAAGTATTACATACATGTTATGCTTTAAGTTAAATTACAACTTATACAACACTTGGGGCCAAATTGTAACTATTAAATCCTTAGGGACTAAATGTGCAAATTCTTCTCATTTGACCACTATAGAGTCAATGACCCTCATTTGTTGTACCAGCCCTGTTAGAAATCGTGAGAGAGAGAGAGAGAGTAGGGAGAGAAGGTAATGGTGAGTTCTTGAGAATTCATGTTGTTTCTTGAAAGTCTTTAGCCGCATGTGTGTTTTTATTGAAGATTTGGTGCCTTTAAGCTTCAAGAACACTAGGACAAGTGTTAAAGTTCAAGGATTCTTCAAAGTCTAAAGTTAAACCCCAAGTAAGTTACTTATAACTTTGATTTCGAGTTAATACAGAATTTGTAGGTAAGTAAGACTATGATGAGATTTCTTAAGGGTGTTGATCTTGGTTGATTTCTATTGAGTTTTTGATCAAAGTAAGGGTTTTATGGGTCTTGTGTTTGAGTGCTCATTTTGTACAATTGATGGTTGTTTTAGGTCTATTTTGTTGTCCCATAAACCTTAGAAACAAGTTAAAACTGCTGTGTTTGAGTTTGGGATTGAAATGGTTAAGCTGTTGTGTTAAAAATGCGAAATGGCTTTCTACAGGTGCTTACGGCGAGCCATGTGCTTCACGGCGGCGAGCCATGCCTAGACAGTTCGTAAAGTTTTCCAGAGATTTTCTCACGGCGCGAAGTACCTTGTCTTGTGGCGCGAGGCGCTTGTACAACCTCAAAACCTTCTTTTTAAGCTTCCTAGGTCTTAAGTTATGGTTCTAGGATGGTTTATAATGGTTCATAGAGTTATCTTAAGTTTTCTAAACCCTCAAACAACCATTTGTAAGACCATGATCATTAAGTTTATAATTTCATCTTTCATTTAAGAATTAATTGAGCTTGATACTTTGAGAAGCTTTGGAGTAAGGGTGATTTGGAGTTGTAATCCTTATCCAATTCAAGGTAAGTGCAATAATTCTAAAAAACTCAGAAATATGACAAATATTATCTTATAATTGTTATCCATCAAATGTACGGATTGCTTGATAAATTAAGTTGGTACTTTCATATGATATCATCATGCTAATATTAAAGTCTTATTATATAACAAATATCTTGAACCTTGAATGTTTATGCTTATGCATAGTGTTGAATTTAGACTCGAGTCAAAGTCGGTTACTTTAAGTGACCCTCATGGTCTTGGGCGTATACAAGTGTGTAAATACACATACTTACTTTATGCCAAGGCAACAAGAGTTTGGATGAACGTAGACACGTCGGGTGCAAGTGGACGTATAGGTGTTATTCGTTTAGGACCCTAGATGTTGTTGTTGATGTGGGCTTTCCCCATTGGGATTCAATGCAACCTGGCTAGCGACCGGGTGTGGCATATGAGTTCGGTGGACTACCCCCACATAAAGTTGTTCATGGTTGTGATATTTAATTGTAATTGTTCAAGTTCTTACTTATATGGATACGAGTGTTTTAGTCGTTGAACCCTTGCATTCACTTAACCATTTTGGTTAACACTTTTCTTGTTGGTTATCTGTCTGCGGATGATCTTTAGGATTGGGTTATGCATATCTTCACAATGCTTCAAGATCTCATTTTGGGAGAACTTATCTTTTGTTGTTTAATTTGGCTGATGGCTTTATTTATTAAGTAACACCAACTCATGTTTAACTTTTGTAATTCACCAAATGATATGATCTTGGGATTGATACTAAATCTTTTGTATATTCTATATTATCCAAGGGAATTTCTTGTAACGGTAGACTGAAATGTTTTAAATAACAAAAAATTCCGGTGTTCCAATACTCATTACTACGTGTGTTCTAAATGTTACTTTATCACATCATCATCACATTCGCTAACAAAATTTTTTAATACATACAATACAAAAATAATGATATAGCTTGACAGAGACATCATGCCTAGCCTTTTTTTTGTGTGCATAACACCAGGTTCCTTATCCCACTACGCCCCTTAGACCAAACGTAAAGCATCTAGGGTAAGTTCAGCATTGATGACCAGTATTTCCTACGTCATCGTGGTGCCACTACATCAACATGGTCAGCATGGTTCGGGGTGGATCTCTCAGCATTGCAACGCCGCCGACGGAGAGCTTCTTTCTTTTTAATAAAGATATTTCAACACTACGGTAAGATTTAAAATATGGTCCAGATTCAAGGTAAAACACTACGGGGTATTCTTGAGGTGAGTGTGGTAGGGAAGCTAGAGGGGGAGCCACATATGTACGAGAGGGTTCAATTGAACCCTAAAAAAATTTCATATCATTTTAGCGCTACTTTTGTATAATTTAGGTCAAATTTTAGTTATGAATCTATTTACTTGGTTTCCCAAAGTTATTGATCTTAACTTTGAAATCACCAAAAAAAGTTTCTAACTCCATTCAAGAGAAATTGATGTGACGTTAAGGTGACATTCGGGACGATACGGGATCATATGCAACACCGCACATGCTCTTAAAATAGATTTTACTCTCTGCGCATTTACTTCTCTAAAATGTATTAAACTATACTCCAAATGTTAATGTGTTTATTCACCTTCCAAAAATGCTATTGTGTGTATCAAACTTTCATAAAATATGTTATTATATGTATTAAACTTCCTATTGTATGTATTAAAGTTATACTTTTTTTTGATATTTTATGTAATCAAAATACATACAATAACAACAAATTAAAAGTTCAATACACACAATAGCATTTTTAAAAGATGGATACACATATTAACATTTGGATATAGTTTAATACATTTTTAAAGAAATAAACCTTTAATTTAAATATGAAACTGATTGGTGGATTTTCAAGTTTCTTTGATTTGGTCAACTGTATGAAAAAAAGTATCCAATTCAGTATCAAGATTTTTATCTGAAAAACCAAAATATCAATTCTGCTTGTTCTTTTAGCCACTTGGTTTCTGATCATAGAACTAGAGAAATAACTAATATCACTTAACATAAGGTGATGGTATACTCGGGGTGTGTTCGGCAACGGGTTTATAGGGGATGTCAAGGGATTCTAGTTTTCATAATCCCTACCCCTCTAGCCTCGTTCGGGTGTTAAAATCTTAAGAAGATTATTAAAAACATAATCCCTCATAAGCCCCCAAAATAAAAGTCTTTTCAAGTAGCTTATGGCTTGGACTTGAGATTATCAATTAATCAGCCACAGCCTCAGCTCCAGCCTTTTTAGTCAAACACGCCCCTAGTAAACTCATTTAATAAGATATTAAGTGCAAACATAGTTGTGAACAAGTGGATGATATAAACTGTACACCAAAATTTCACCCGCTAAACAAAACATCATACGATGTTAGGCCAAGAGTTATACCTTACATTTTCCTTTTCCTAACCCAATGCCACGTTAACGCCACATCATTCCCTCTTCCATTTCCTTCTCCATAACCAAATCAAATGTTATACCTTCCATTTTCTTACCCAAACTTTCCCCATCTTTTTTTATTTTTTTTATATAAATTTATACGTTGAAGAGGGGTGGGGGGTTGGGCGCATTACTCGATCAAGCTCCGCAACCCGGTGCGATTAGTCGAATTCGGTACCCGATGGAAG
>JAUEJL010099719.1:0-13355 GCA_032274825.1 Drosophyllum lusitanicum
TTGTTTCTCACAGTTTTCGTATGAAAAACAGTTCTCGTTTAAACCCTCCCTATATATATATATATATATATTCACGAGATGGAACAAAACCCACTACTAGTGGCCGCCCCGATTTGGAGTGCAACGTTTAATGCTTGAAGCGCCACTTTCCAGTCTTGCTGCAACAAAAAAACACATGCAGCATTAAATATATGAAAACCTACAATCTCGATCATATGTTTTTTAGGGGCAAAAGAATAAATAAAAAATAAAATAAAATAAATAAGAATTGAAGCCTAGCTAGCTACAATCTCATACTTTTTCGTCCCTAAATAAAGAGGTTTTTTAACTGATCGAAACGCAAGGTGGTTATAATTTTGATTCCTACTCACAACTAATCTCGTACGTGTTTGATTAAATTTAATGGACAACCTATGAAAACCATATAATTAACAAGCAATAAAGAGCAAAAGTTAATTGACCCAATATATGTCTACGAAATGATATAAAGACATCAGGGTATGATTTAACAAAATGGTACCCAAAATCATTTCTTCAAATACATACATACATATATATATATATATGGAAAAGTTCATTTAAGAACCGTTTTTATTGCGAGAACCAATATAAACCAATCAATTTAAATAATGTTTTAAACAACCTTATTTATATCAAAAGGACAAAATTGTAATTAAAAAAATTAACTCCCGGAGTAGGTAGCCAGCCGCCATTTTATTGTTTTGAATTGTGTCAATTTTTTTCTACGTAGCAAGCTGTAATTTTGTTGTTTTAAATTGTGTCAATTTTTTTCCTTTAGAATTATAGTGCAGTTTTTTTTTAATTTACTTTTTCTTGGTCTTTTTTCTTTTTTGTTGCAAGAATCACTTCTTTTTTTATATTTTTTTCTTTACCTAATTCTCTATTTATTTTACACAATTATTTATAATTTTGTTGAAGATCACAAGATGAATTATTTTCATTTTAACAAGTAGAATAACTAAAATAATCTAAAAATGTCATTTTTTAATTGTTTGACCTACTTTTAATTACAAGCATCAATTCTTAAGTTTATAGTAATATGCAAACGAACGAATGTTATGTTCATTCGTTTAACTTTAGCCGAGCATAAGCGAACACAAACAAACGAACACGAACAATATTTTTTTTCGTTTAATTAAACAAACGAACACGAACAGAGCTCCCGTTCATTTATGTTCATGAATGTTCGGTTATCCGTTTGTTTATGTCCGTTTATATTATATATATATTATATGTGTGTGTGCATATATACTGTGTTTAATAATGTTTGGATTTGTATTATAGCATGTGTTCCTTTGTTTACGTTTGTTTATCATTTGAAAACGAACAAAAATGTACACGAACGAACCAATCTTTTAAACAAGTGAACACAAATGCTCGTTTGTTTCTCGTTCGTGTTTGTTTATTTATTCGGATAAAGTTAAAAGAACGAACACGAACACAGAATTTCGTTTGTGTTTATTTATTTGTTCGGCTAAAGATAAAAGAACGAATACGAACAAGCCTCGTTCATGTTCATTTGGTTCATTTACAGCCCTAACAATGAGTTTGACTAAGCCAACTTTGAGTTGCACGTGCACTCATGCATCTAGGTATACATGTGCATGTGCATATATGCACAGGTGCATGGTGCATATATGCACCTAGACGCAGTTGTGCAAAAATAAAACCTACCTAGTTGTATGAACAGGTTGTGCACATATGCATAGTGCATATGTGACTTTATTGTATGTGCTGAAAAAATACAATGGTATATGCACATGTGCACCTATTGTAATTTGCATATGTGCACCTATATGCACCCGTGCTAGAAAAAAAAAACAATGGTATGTGCACATGTGCATATATCTAATGCTGTGTGGAAAAAAAACCCGGAAAAAATGAAAATTTTTTCTTTAGAAAAGTATAACAATATGGATGTCATATTAAAGAGCATATTTTTCTCGTTAATTTGGTATAATTTTCGTATTTTAATACCTTTACATTTTGTATATATTTTAGTTTTAAGAAAATTGGGGAAAGTGGTCCCCCCCTATTTAGGCAATTTACCTAAAATTCCCCTATAGCATTTTTGAAAATTAAAATGACGTGTTTTTAATTAATTACATGTTTTGTCACAATTAATATTATTAACCTTTAATTAATTATGATCAATAGCTACAGATGGTTCTCGCGGTACTCACAATAAAACTGGTTCTCAAATGAACTCTCTCCTATATATATTGTTTATATCCTTTTGTAGTTTTATTGTATAAACAACACCTGCTATTACGGTATTACTTCAAAAGAATGTCTCGCAAGTCACAAGATACTACACATGTATGTGTGTATACACACACTCAAACAAGACATTTCATGCATCTACCCTGGTTATCTTTCTCTGTGTACTCCTATTATAGGATCATGTTCAAAAAGAGTCGTAGCTCCTCCAAATCTAGCTTTACTCTATACCTTTTTCTTAGTCTCGGGTGACCCATCCTCCTTGAGTAGTTGACATTGGCATAATTCGCTCTCCTAACCGAGCATTACCGTTTTTCTACTTCGGATTTGGATAAACCACTGAAGTATACTCTCTCTTACTCTAAAGGGATAGAAGCCACCTCTAACTAAACACTATGCAGTATCTTGCGAGGCAAGATCTTCTTGTAAGACCGCCTTAACACACTCATTTCTCCAATTTCCATCTTCGTTTTTTTGCACTTCCTTTAACAGGAGTTCCACCCTACAAAATTTACCCTTCAATGAGACTTTCTGTCACAAAGTACTTTTGTAGAAGCTTTCCATTTCAACCATCTCGCCTTTATACGATAAGTCACATATTATGCAATATGGAGCCCAAATACTTGAAACGCTTATTTGGTTGGAGTATGTAGTCTCCTATGCATATCTAATCTAGCCGCCCTAATCAATTTTATCATTGTTGAATTTGCACCGTATATATTTTGTCTTATCTCAGCTAATTAGAAACCCGGTATTTTCTAATGATGTCCTCTACTATTTTAGTCTATAGTTCATCTCTCTTCTTGTCTCTAATACTAGCACAATATTGTCAGCAAAAACCATGTTGTATGCTATACTCCCACGAATCTCTCAAGCGATTTCATCCAGGATCATCGTGAAGAGGTAAGGACCAATGGTCGAATCAATGTGCAACCCTAAAACCTAGTGAGATATCAGAGGCTTTCTCCAAGTCAATAAAAACCATATACAAGTCCTTTTATATTTCATTGTAATTCTCCACAAGTCTTCTTAGACTGTGTATTGCTTTAACCAAGGACCTTCATGGCATTAAGTTAAATTAGTTTTCTAATGCCAAATTAGTTATTACTTCACTCAGCCTTCATTCTGCAGACATCTTAACAGTTTGAAAATAATGTTAAACAAGTTAGCAAGTCAAATAACAGGCAAATCAACGCCTCGACAAGCAGCCGATTTGCCATTTCTGTTATCTTTGTAGATATAATTCTCTCCTTGGTATCCAATCTCTTGTACAACTCTTCCCACTCTCAAGTCTCAACACCTTTCTCCTAATTTTTGCTAGTTTGTAGGTATAATTCCCTCCTTGGTATCTAATCTAGAGTTGTGTTCAATAAAGTCTATTTAAAAAACATAGTTCTGAAATTTTAATATTCAATCACATGTGATTTGTCAAATCACATGTGAATTACGAAAAATTACGAAAATGTCACTCCACCCAAATTTTAAAATTTAATCTGGACCATTGATGACATTGATCAAAAGGCTAAACTTAGTTCCTTAGAACTATGAATTAATTATAGACTATATTGAACATTCTTCATCTAATCTATTATAAATGCCACTTCATACACAATCATCACAATGCCCGATAACTTTTATTATCACAAAATCACCGAATTTTAAAAAGTCGAGATCACAACACTTATAAGAAAAACATCCTACAGAGACACTTTGCATAAATACCACCATATCAAACTAGATATGAACTGTAAGGGCAGGCTCACTCACCGTCTCTAATTGCTAGCTTGACGCAACTCGGGTCTGACAAAATCAGCATCAGCAGGAACCGAGATGTCAACGGTAGGTCTCAACTCTGCACAAACTTTGACAGCTTCGTGTACTGGATCTTCAAAGAAGTTGCTGATGAGATCCTGGTTTAGTGGGGTCCCGTTGTCTACAGCAACTAAGGCCTGTTGGGTAAGAATATAATCAAAGCGTGGGGCCCATTTCCTTGATCCCAACCTTGCAGTTGTTGAACAGTTGTCCACCATAAACGATACACCTCGAGCATGCATGAATGGGTTCAAAGAATCCACAGACTCGATCAAACTTTCATTGATGATCTCAGAATAAGAATGTCCTTTCTTCCTCAAGACCTCAATCTGTAGTTTTTAACTCAATTATTTCCAAGAAAAATTTTAAACAAAAATAAGGAAGATTGGATGCAGGTGAACTCTCGATTTAACAATTTATGTATGCCTAGGCTCACCTGGGCCATCATTAGTGCAACATAAACACCAGCTGTGAAAGGATATAACGGGCCCAAATCACCCGCAGGTCGGACAGCCCGAACCTGTTCACCTACTTTCCACATACGTGTCTGATCAATATTTCCCATGGGGAAGGCTGGCAAGCCCTCCTTTTCCTAAAGTGAGATCAAAACAATTGTTTCATCTTTATTTCGTTCTTACAGATAACAAAGAACTGATCAATTTTCATGAATGTAAACAGATATCACAAAATAAACTTACATAAAATCGACGACCTGCCAACACAACACTTCTTATCTCATTGCCACTGGCTACATCCTCATAGCACTCATACAGGATGTCCATGCAAGGATAGAAGGATGCACTGTAAGCTGTCAAAAACTCTTTTTTGCCTTCCTCTGTCAATGACTCGTATACAGCCTTCATGCCCTGTTTTAATTGAAATTTTAGGGAACTTGTAACAAGCATAATAATGTGATAATTATTTATTTTAAAAAAATAGACCATAAACCTGGGTCGATATTGTCTTTGATATTATTCCGGTTATGCACTCTACGGTATTTTTGTAAGCCAAATCTTCAGTCATACCGTTTTCTGTATACCTTCTAAACAAAGACTCCACAATCCCGTGAACCGCACCAAGTAAAATACCTAATGTATGCAATGTGGTTGAATTTTATCATATTGAATATTATATAATAATACAAGACTATGCAAATGAAAATAAGTCAAAGGCTAACCTCTCTCTCCAAATATATCACTCTTGTACTCCTGCTCAAGTGTAGTGGCAAATGTAAAAGGTGAACCAAGAGCAACTGACCATCCAAGTGCAACATCAGTGGCTCTTCCATCAACATCCTGTGTAAATATAATTTAAGTACTCTCTACATAATATAAAATAATATGTCACGACATATACAGAATAAAAGGAAGCAACCAACCTGATGGACAGCAAAACTTGCATTGATTCCGGCTCCATTAATCTCTTTTCCTTGAACATACAGCCTCCTCACTGATGGACCCATTCCTTTGGGACACACAGCCACCACACTTACGTTCTTGGGGAAGTCGAGACCCGCTGATTGCAGATGACCAAGAAGGAATCCATGGGAAAGTCCAAGTATGCTGTTTGGCTTCATGTGTGAAAAGATTTTCTCATAATTATCAGCCTGCAAGAAAGAAAAGAAAATTGATATTAGGGGTGATCTAATAAATGTTAAAGTACATGAAGCTCTGTTTAGATACTACAAAATGGTCAAAACCAGACCAATCAACTAACCTGAGCTGCATCAGATATCAAGAGCAAGACCAAGTCACTGCCAGAGATAGTCTCATAAATATCACCAAGAGTCCCAGTTTCTTCGGTGAAACCAGCAGCACGAGCCTCGTTAAATGATTTGGAACCCTTTCGTAAGCCAATCTGTTTTATAACGCAAAATGCAAGAACAGTCAACACTTACAATCTACCGCTATAAATAAACCTACAAGAAGAAACCAAGGATGAGTAATTCACCTTCACAACGATATCAGATTTTGCTTCTACAAGAGAATCCCTAAGATTTTGAGCTTGAGCAGGACCCTACAAAATAAAACCCCATACGAAATTTATTAATTTTATAAACCCTATGGGATTTGACCCTTTATAGATAACGCAAGGTTAAAGTTTTAATCTATCTAATTAATTTGGAACAAAACAGGCATGTTCATTATGTTATCATGAACTTGTCATAGCAAAAAATCAAACTTTAAATCAAAATTATGCTGTTTAATTCCAAATGATGACCAGATATGATTAAAACAGCATGTTTAATTCACTGATTGAATCCAGTCTACTATATAAAAGCAAAAAAAAAAAAAGTTCAATTAATCAAGGCAATGAAATTACAAACCTGAGAACCCCATCCAATAACTCCAATCTGCTTTATACCTTTGAAAGCATCAGGCAACAAATGGAACAAATCTCTTCCTCCTCTCACAATATACTACACAATCATTTAATAAAATCATTAGATACAACACAGAATAGTAGACGCACATAGTTACAAAAGAGAAGGGAAGAAACCTCATCATAACCAGCAAGGTTAATCTTCTCCTTCTTGAAAACGGAGGTCTCGAAATCAAGAAACGTCGGAGGCCTGTTAATTGCTGGCACCGAAACCATTCGAGCGCCTAGAGCAGATCCAGGACCACCATTGGATCGAGCTTTGAGGGATTTGGAGGGAGTTTTAGAAGACAGAAACCCCACATTAAAACCTAGGGTTTTGGGAGCAATCTTGAGAGACGACGCCGCCGCAGCCGACGATGAGGTTGTGGGCGCCAATGTAGAGAAGGAGGTTGTCGCCGTCGCCATTATTGGTGGTAAAAAGCGATAAGACGATAGAGAGGAACGGCGGAGCAAATGTATGTGGCGTTCGGTGTGTGTAAAGTATAGCTGTAGCCCTACTTTACTTATATAAGACCGGGTTCAAGTATGATCCGTTGGTGGAGCTGGCGTGGTTTGAATTTGCAGTCATGGTTAGGTTAAATGGTAACCGCTCGATTGGGATATCAAAGAATGTCGGGTCCCCACTTTTGTATTCACGTTGTTTAAATATGGTGTGCGTGGTAGAAGTTAACAGCTCTAATCCTCAAACATCTTCTAAATAAAATAATTATTAGATTAAATTATATTTTTTGTCCATACGATTTATATTTTTTCATATTTATCTTGGACTTCATTAATTACGATATTGATTTCTAGTTCTGAAACGTTTTGCCTTTGCTTTGGGCCCTAAGCTTGTTAACCTTAACAGATGTATGTTAAGTTTAAGTTAAATGACTATTTTGTTCTAACCTTTTAATACATAAACACACAGCGGATTCACCTTCGTCGAAGGTTTTCGTCTCTTCCCTGTGGGACACCCCTAACGACATTTCCTCCGGCCACGACTTCCCCCGTCTTCTTCCTCAAGCACTCACCTATTTAGACACATCATCATCGCTTAAACCTAAATCATCTCGCAATCTTGTTTGCATTGTCATCTCTGCTGTCGTCGGTCCTCCTTCGGCGTCCATCTCTAGATCTTGATGGTATCATCTTTAGCAGGCAATCTATATTTCTTTCTCTTAATCCTCTCTTTCCAGCCTCCTAAATTAGCCCTAAAATTAGAGGCGTCATAGAATCAAAGAGTGAATGTCGTAGAGAGATCTGATTGTTGAAGACAACCTCAACCGGAAACGTGTTATATATAATAGGAAAGTTGAACTCTTGTTTGAATGGACTTCATGTTTACTTTCTACAAGCTAGCTGGATTCTAAGTTTATGAATAGTTTGAAAGGGAGAAAAAAACACCAAAACCAACCACATAAATTGCAAGTTTATTGCAATTTTGGAACCCCATTTTTTGTAATTTTTATTTGTTCTTGGGTTTGTGTATGCGTAGGATTTCTTTGAATATTCGATATTGTATATCATGTGTGTATGAACAAGTATTCCAATGAACTCTATGTGTATTTCTTGTTTGCATATTGTTCGCGATGATCATATGAACACAAACCCATAATTTAGATATGACATATACCCAGATTATTTGCAAATTGTTGATGATTTATTAGTGATTTTTAGAATTTTGATTTGTGGTGATTTACAGTGGTCAATAGCAGTGACAATGGTGGTTTACGATGGTCAACGGCGGTGAGAGTGGTAGCTTACGGTGTCAAGGGCAATGAAGATGGTGATTAGTATTTGAGACCGAAAGTGTGATGTTTTAAATGGTTAGAGACAAAAAGTGAAACAATTAAAAGGGTAAAATGGTTACTTTATAAGAAACTAACAGCCCTTTTATTAGATTTCATTGTGTAAGGGTCCAAAAAAGTAAAAGGTTTTAATTTTCAAGACCATACTCATTTTATCACTCGAGACTCTCTCTCTCTCTCTACAGCAACATCCCACGCCACCAACGCTCCACCGGACTGTAGATATGGTCGTCGCCGCTGGTAAAGCACCCTGTACTGGCGAACATTTCAATCACCATCATCAAACACCATAGTTTCTTCATGTCCTTGAATGTCATTGCAGCTTGGAACCAACGTCCATGAACAATGTGAATGCCAGTGTAGCGTGAAACTGACGCTCATGAACACCATCACTCCAACATCCGATCTTGGGTTTAGGGTTTTATGTTTTGGCTACTGACCACCAAACACCACCGAGTCTTGATCATCATCGTCATCTCTTGCTCCAGATTCTAACCACTGAAAATTATTGGGTTCCATCTCCCATCTCCATCGAAAACTATGGTTAGTTACATTTATAGAGTGATGTCCTAAAACTGAAACAAGTTAAAAATGGTAAAATGTTAATTTCACATATACTTAACATGTTTTTGTTAGTTTTAAACGAACATAGAAACCGAAACAATAAACTTTCTAAACATTGGACTAAGTTCATAAATTTTCAAATCTAGGAGTAAAAAGTAAAACAATAAGCAAACCATATGGACCAAAAGTGTCATTTACTCACAAACAAATTACTTTTTATTTAAGTATGCCGGGGTGTTTGTTTTAGCTTATTTTCTTGGTTTATCTTTTATAAGACTATTTTTCGACTTACTTTTATAAGCTTGGTTTATTTTCTTATTACAAGCCATAATAAGCCTTTTATAAGTCATAAAATAAGCTCAAAAAATGAGTTCATTAAAAATAAGCCAGAAAAATAAGTTCCTAAAAAGCTTAATCAAACACCTAAAGACATTTTTTTGCTACCTTATAAAGTTTTTTTTGTAGTTATATAAATTTCTAAATGTTAGAGTACATAGATCTTTTTAAATGGGTTTTTCCCGGTTAAGACTCCTCCCGGGGATGGCTAGCTTTTGTCTCGGATGTACGCAATCTCACCGGTTTTATCCGTAACCGTTTCTGAAACATCCTCTAACCACCCTTGATTGAAAGTTGAAACCACCATAGAACTCGAATCCTTAACCTCCTCTCTAGAGGCAAGTGATCTACTCGATCAGGAGACACTTGTCAGAGAACTTTGATGTTTAATATTAAAAAGTTCATTTACCAAAATTGATGAAATGGCCTTGTTCACCCACCCTCCCGCCAAAGTAAAGCCAACACAAACCTTACAATAATAGAAGGAATCTCTTCTAGTGTCATGGAGTTGGTAGACTCATTTTCAAAAGTTTTGTGCCACAAAGTTAGAATTATTTATTGATAACGGGTGTGTTCAACTTGACGAAAACAAATCTAGTTTTTTTGTTTTATTATATGATTTTATGAACATGCATGTAATAATATTTTGTTCATAGTATGTCTCCAAATGACAATGCCTAACATCTTTATGACATTATGTGCATACAATGAGTCCAAATAAAAAAAAATAAAATAAAAATTACGACTTTGGTATTGTCACTTTCGGTCTTTACCATCTTTGATATTTTTTCCACTTTTTTGTAAAATAAAAATGCTAATTAAAATTAAATGAAAACAACACTACAAATTCTTAATCTAAAACTTGTATAAAATAGCAGCACACTAAAACGATTTAATTTTTCTCCACCAAACAATTTAATTTTTCATTGGCCGTTTGTAGTGTTGAATTCGGATATTTCTCCTTCTAATCAGCTTAATTTTTCTTCCTTTGACTCTGATATTGAGCTTGACGACGTTCATCTTTCCTTTTGCCTTCGACGGATCGTTAAGGTTCCTCAAACTCTAACTCATTATCATTGTTGTTGAGGTCAAAATCGTAGTGTGCATCGAATGACTTCGTGTGAGTATTTGACTCGTACCTCTTGGTTCATTTTGGACCCCTTATAAGAGGGCCATTAGAGGCACGAAAGCTCATTTCAGAGAATTTATACGCACATTTTCCAAACTCTTTTATTGGTGAACACCGTTTCATTATTCTCCTCGTGATACTGGAAATGCGCAACTTGTAAATTGTCCGCTTCATTTGTGCTACTATGTATTAAAATAAACAAGTTGTGAAGTTAATTTTGTCACCTTCGTATTTAGTTCTTCCCAAGGTCGGGTTTAGCCGGAATAGATTGTGGGATGATGGTGGAATTGAACCCGTAAGCCTCAAATTGTTTCGTCTGGATGTTGGAGTTGTGAAATTCATAGTCTCGGTTGGACCCATGAGGGTACATGAAAATATATAAAGTCAAATAATAAAGAGAAAGTATTTTTTTTGGTGTAAAAAAGGCTAGAACGAGTGGTATATATATATGAGAAAAGGAGGGAAAAAGAATATGACGGTTGAAAAACAATAGAAAGAAAAGGAAAAGTAGAAAAGAGAGGAGAGAGACAGAGAAAGGGTTCGAGTACATGTGGAGGATGTTTCGGCGGGAACTCGGGTAGAGGTGTCACACACAGCCTGCTTCCATGCGGTTAATGTATATCGTGTGGTCTAACAAATTGGCTGAACGGGTTTGACTGACTTGGCTTGTCTTGAAAGTTGTATGACTATATAAATATATGTGAATGTCACGGTTCAATAGTATATGAATTTACTTTGAAACATACACACCCTATTTTCTCTATGTCCCTATTGGGGTCGGTTGCATTAGACAAATATATCCCTCAAGCTCATTGATAAAAATGTTGATTCTCAAAAGCATAAAACAAACCACTTGCTTGAAGCCTACCTATTGTATTTATTATGGAGGACAAGGAAGCTCACCATCACAAGAGAACATTAAAACAAACAACATCTTGAAATACCTAATATAAACTTATTATCGTCCTAATTTAAAGGGTTGTTTGAGACCTAAGCATTACGTCATTACCACTTCAATCATATCAATTCCCATTATTTATTCGATCTTTCACGCCATAATACTTGTTGCTTCAAGTCTCATCTCATGACACTTGATGACGAATCCATGAATCCATGATGTATATGGCAGATGAATCTATTTTTGTAGCTATTAGATTAGTTTTTCAAGGACTCGGATTTGTTCTCTATGATCTCACTAAAACAAGCGTTCTATATTGATTGTGCATCTCTATACACACACACACACACTCATTGTCCAATATGCATTTGGCATTACATTATCCCGTGCCAAATAAGTATTTGACATTGCTTTTTCCCCTTGTCATATGAGCAATTGACACAATCTTACTTACCTTTTCATAAATATTTAGCACAACTTTATATCAATTTCAAAAGAATTGACATAGTTTTTATTTACGTCATAAACATATTTGGCACAGTTTTCTATTTTATAAAGCATCTGGAACAATTTTAGATGTTCCAAATATGTTTTTGACATGCTTTTGTCGTTCTAAATACATATCATACCTATTAACTAATTAAAATACACATAAATCATTATCAACCTAAAAATCGAGCATGACGATCATGATAATTCAAACAAAGTTATTTAAATTTCATAAATAATTCATTTTATCAAGTCAATATTGTTAAATAGAAATACGAATATATAGTTTATATTCTTGTATAGTGTAGGGTCTTTTATGTAACTCTGTGTATTATTTATATTGTGAGATGAATCATGAAGGCGATACACCCTACGTTACGGGGGATTTCTACAATACGTAACATGGTATAATTCATCCATGTCACATTGTCACCGACAAAGATGATGTATAATAAACTTTATAATTTAAGATAAAACTTTACAAAGATAATGTATTATAAGCTTTATTATATAAAGATAATGTATAATAAACTTTATAATGAAAATTATAATTCATACACAAAGAAATATACTTGAACTTGCATAATTGTATATCGTGCGTTAGATAAAATTCATTTATTAGACATGTACATGTAATATTATCAAATTTTATAAAATTATCAATAAAAGTTAACACGCATCACGTAGTTTAAACTATCCTATAATCCTAACTTGTATCACAACAAATCAATAGAAACATAAAAGTAACATTATGTCAAGATCGCATGATTTAGGTCGATAGATCTTTCTTTATATCCACACATGTAAATGTAAGCAACATATATATCAATTTCTTTGTTAGAGATTCTTTCACTTAAGGCCTTGTGTCCTTCAGTATATAGTGAAAAGCATAAATGTATGCTTATTCCCTAGATATTCATGCCTAAACATTCACATGTCACATTTACACAAGTAAGGAATATTAATGTAGACACACAAGTAAGGAATAATGTAACTAAAACTGATTCTCTTAGCTAGTTCATATATGGAAGATGATTTGTACACAATAAAACCTATTCAAACATAACAATCATGACATTTTAATTTACCCTTACAAACTTGTGATTCATTATTCTCATCCACATGTTTAAAGGCATTACTAGCCAAACAATTACTTTTTGTTATGTATAATAAAGATTTGTTGTGTGCAAATCATCTCCCGTATAAAAAAAATATATTGCAAACCATTCAATTTGATTAGCAACAATGCAATGATGCAATCAAATGATAGATAAAAGATGCAATCAAACAAAACTATAACCTTTAGTGCAAATACAAACAATCAACATCAAGCAAATGATGCAATCAAATCAAAAGAATTCCACAATCTACATAACAACTTACAAAGAATGCAATGAAATCAAATACAAACTATTAGAGCAACACTATAACACACACTCAATCAAACTAAAACTATTATAATATCACCAAAAGCTAAAGAATGGTTAGAGTCAAACCAAATAACCCTGTCACTTAAGGGCAAATGTTAAAAGTAGACCTCAAAAGGAGTACTATTTGTCAATTGCATGTACCTAGGGATGGCAACGGAGTCGGGGGTATTGGGATCGCTCTCCCCATCCCCATCCCCATCCCCGTTCCTCACCCCCAGTCCCCATCCCCGTCGGGGAATTGATTTGCATCCACATCCCCTTCCCCGTCGGAAATCGGGGATCCC
>JAUEJL010099730.1:0-13354 GCA_032274825.1 Drosophyllum lusitanicum
ATATAACTTCCTTTTGCTTCCCTATGTTCCTTGACACGCTCTCTCACTCTCTCTCTCTCTCTCTCTCTCTCTATATATATATATATATATATATATATATGATTTTCAGGGACCTCAATACATAGCCATATCCAGTGCTAAAGTACTTTGAATTTTTCTATGTTTAGGGGCTTCGTGCCAATAATTTAGGTGACAATGGGTTTATGGTAATTAGAGATGGGTGTACTGTTTTTTGTTCCACTACACAAGAACCAAAAACTTTTAATTTCATATATCAATAAGAGAATTGGAAGTAATGGGGATTCACCGTCCGGTCTGGTGCCATATTTTATTCACTTTGTTCCCTATTTAACATCTCCACGCATTTGAACTGTGATATATTAAATTTGACAGATAAGGTATTAGAGGTTGCAAGAGTGCGGGATGGGTAATGAATCAAAACTTATGGTAGGTATCATTTAGTTTTTATTTTTTTCGAGACTTCTAGATTTTTCATGCATTTGTTTCCACGTAAAGTCATTACTACTCATATCACTTATATGATTTTATTAGGTGATTCCATGTTAATGTCTTAGTTTTTGACTAAATCTTATTAGTTTTTATCTCTAACTAACACCATGGAGTAAAAATGCATAAAATTTACACCACTTATCAATGTTAACCATTTTGATGTTTTCAAGTATTAGTTATCTTTTAGACAGTCATAAAATCATTTGATCGTGCTCACAGGTCCAATATAAGTACAAACCAAAGGCAAAAACATATAAAAAGAGAAAATAATGAAAGACAAAAGTGGTAATTTGATTCATTAATTACTTGCAGGTTGGTTTGGCGTGTGTCTCATTCTCATTACTTTTAATTCAATTCATATGCTATTACCACTACTATTGTTACTAAAGTTGCATTCACTGTAAATTTATTAATACTTATTGATGACTTGCAATCCTTTAGCCATTTAGCTAATATTTTAGATGTTGTTCATTACTTGCTGGTTCGATATACAGATCAAGGAGATTTTGTGGAGCAACTTAAGGTTGTTTTGTAGGAGGTTAGATTTTATTCATTGGTAAAATTCACACAGTAGTTGGTGGTGTAGGTGAGCAATTATTTTTCTTTTTTTCCTTATTGCATGGGCTAATTTTTCATAGGTTACTGCAGTCAATGTAAAGATTATACAGTTTAGAATAAATTACATAACCAATGAGGTAGAAAAACAAATCATGAAATCTTTTAAAAAGATGTTTGTTTCTTGATTGCTTTTAGGATATTAATGGTTGTTGAAGTTTCTCTCTTCTTTTGGATATGACCTCTATTAGAGAAAGCTGCACGTACTTTTTGATTTAGTTGTATTTGTGAAGGCTTCATTACTTCTATCATCTAAATCCATTTTTAATCACTTATTTATTTCTTTAAAATCTTAACTTCTTATTTTTAATTACATGCAGGCTTTGCCTAATTTATAAAATCTGAACTCAGACTAAATATCTTTCTCAAATTAGGTTGAACCATGAGGCATGACATAAATTGGATAACTAAAAAGTTGTGCTTTTTATTATCTATGTACTTTTTGTATTTACTTGGTGTAAAATGCCTATATAAGATGCTTTAGAAGTTAGTTTTGAAAATTTTCGTGTGTGTAGTATATAAAGTACTTGGAGAAATATAATTTGTTTTCTTGGTCATGTATTTGAAACTTTTTGTATATGTACACTTTCTATATTTTTCTATTTGATTTATGGTATCTCAAGACTTATTATTTTGTAACTGTCGTCAGCTTCCTTTTTAGTATATGATGTTTTATTTTTTTAGGTTTACTTCTGTAATACCCGTGATTCAAACAGATTTATCAGCAAAAACTTCTAATTTTGATATTGTATCCTACCAACAAAACACTAAAGCTCCGTTTTTATTGATTGTGTTCGTCCCAAATTTAGGAACCTGCTTAAAAATTAAAACTTCTAATATTGAGTTTTTTCGTTGATGTAGGATATTGTGAACTATAAATCTAATATAGTCATGTTTGTTATGAAGAAGGTTGCATTGCTTACAATTTTGTTATATTTAGCAATAAATGTCTGTTTTTCTTTTTGCTAAACTTGAGGTTGTAAACAGATATGTGAAGGATTTGGTCAACATTGTATATGGTAATGTTAAACCTCATCAGTTTTTCACTAATGTAATCTTTCAACTCACGGAATTCTAATTATTCAATTAGCGTTATGCGATTTATTCATATAAAAATAAAATTGATAATACAAAAGTTGTTTTCTCTCATGAATTTTTCTTTTATAGTTTGTGTTTTAGTATAATTTTGGTTTATAGTTTGTATGTTAGTATTATTAACATAAATCGACATACTTAAAAGAATTTTCTATTTAATTCGTTGTATTTCAAGTTTATTTCTGCAATACCCGTGCGTGTACGGGTCAATAAACTAGTAGTTTTTTAATATAAGAATGTGTGAAAATGATGTATTAGGTTAAAATACTGGGTGACTAGTGATTCGGAACTTGTTTTAAGACCGAACGATTCAACATCATTTTTTTTGTTTCATTCAAAACGATCTTTATTTAAAAACGATAATCAAATTCGCTAAATGCTAAACGCCTAAAATATTCACCATTTAGAGTTGAATGGTTTCATTCGGATGTAAACAAACTACCACTTCTTTTTATTAAGCATTTCCTCATGTCTCTATGTGCATTACAAAGTTTTGATTTTAAATAACTTTAAATTTAATGTTCTAATTTAAGTTGGTGAATATTATTACTATCATGTTCATTTTATATATTCTGCCAAAAATAAAGTCATTAACGAATCAACATTCAACAAGAAATTTATTTGTATAACAAATAAAAACGTACACGAAAAAAACTTCTTATTTAATTAAACAAAATTGTCACATTCATTCATTAATGTTTGTGTGTATGACCATATCAATTAGAAATATCCGTTATCATGAAAAAGGGATAAAGTCATCAAATATTTTTTTTAAGTAAATTACATTTATGATTCATGCGGTTTGTATGATAATTTACTTTAATTATCCAAAACTACGCAGACAATCCTTAGGGTCTGTTTGGTTGGACGGAAAGGACTGATAAAGGAATGGAATAGACGAAGGAATGGAATGGACAAAGGAATTGAATAATTCATTACCATTCCATCAGCATGTTTGGTTACTTTCACGGAATGAAATAAATCATTATTGCAGTATGTTTGATAGACAGAAATAGACATTGGAATGAAATGAAATAAATAAACAATGACCAAAATGCCCCTTATTAAAAATAGATATAACTTAAATTTAAATAATTTCATATATAAAAATTTATTTTAAATACACTTTACACATCTTTAAAAAATTAATAAAAATCAAAACTATGAGATTACCATTAATAAATAAAAATCAGATTGATGCTTCAGCTACTCACGATTAGATTGGAAAAGAAGCAGGAACAATGGACTGGAAATATAACTGGGGAAGATAATCTGGGGATAGGATCGTGGGTTAGTTAGAGGGTATAATAGTCAATTTTCATGTTAACAAGGAATGAAATGGAAAAAAAAAACGGGGGGAGGGGATGAAATAAAAGTGAAAGAATGAGATTATTTGTAGAATCATTCTTTCCTTTCCCTTGTCTCAAACAAACAAGTTTTTAACAAAGGAATGGAATGGGGCATTTCATTTCCTTCCTCATTCCTGCCTAACAAACACTACCTAAGGCTTGAATTCTATAGGCTTTCAATACTTATTACATCTCTTGACATAACATAAACCCAACCAATTAATATATATAGGTTTTCTATTTTGAGGTAGAGAGACAAAAATCTTGGTCGGTCCCTTTTTTGGTGCTCTTCAACCTCTCTCTTAAATACCGAAAACCTATAGAATATTCTATAGCCTTAGGTTTTATCTCCAATTTCTTTTTTTAGTGACACCAAGCTCCCTTTACAAAATACAAGAATAGATAAGTAAAAAAATTAAGTGCTCTTGTATGTTATTCTCTTGTAATGAGTTGTTTTTGATTCTTGATCTTTATGAAATAATTTAAGAAGTCAACTTCAGAATATATCTTTGAATGATCGTAAATGTGCATGAATATAGAAAGAATTCGGATGTGCAAGAGATCGTAACAAAAGACTAAAAATGCGTCTTTTATAATACAAAAAAAACTTAAAAAACAATATGGACACCTGACGGTTGCATACCTCAGTTGACTATTGTCGGTCCAAACCAGCTCTATTTTTTATTATTTAAAATATAAACGTTCACTCTTATCAGATCCACATCGTCCTTCATCTTTACCGATGAAAGCACTTAATTTTATTGTCAAGAAAGTTTCCCTATCATCTAGCGCAAATTGGTTATGATTTGAATTGGGGCAAACTTGTTACCTTATGGAAAGCATTAAAAATGCTTTTCCAAAATAACCAACCTATTACCAATTAAACCCTTTTGTGTTTTATAAAATCTGTTAAGTACAATGAATTTTCTAATAAAAATTCACTTGAGATTTCCATCCAAGTATTTAAGTTATAGTCATTAATCTGTGATAAAACTATTTACCCTATGTAATCAAGCAAATGTATATTCTAATGATAATAAGTATTTTAATGAACTTATTATAACCATATTGATTAGGATTTCTAAAATTATAATTCATTAATTTAAATATTAAAATTGTTCTCATTAAAAATAATCTTTTTATAAAATGTGAACTTGACTACACTAACAAAGATTTTGAAAACAGGACCGGCTATGCATTGATAGAGAGTGTGAACCATTTTACTTGCAATGCGATGTCAAATATTGATCAAGACACGAGTTCAAGGGCTGATTTAGGTTCTAGCCATTCTTATTAAGTTGTTGGTTTGTGTTAATAGCATAAAATATGCAAATTTCACTTGAAAGTAGTAGCATGAAATTCTACCATAGATATTGTTTAAACATTAGTTACGCACCACTTCACAAATCTGCACCTATCAAGTTAGGGGTGGTAATTAGTTTTTTTTTTTTGGTGCTTCTTTGAGTTATACAGGTCAGGTATTCGGTATTTTGATGTGGAAAACATACCCAATAACCAAACCGATTAAGAGGTCGGTTATTCAAGTGTCGGACAATAGGTTATTAGGTTGGGTTTCGATTATTACACAAATATATAATTTCTGATGAATAAATTAATAAAGCTATGATAGAAAATCAAAAAATATGAAAATATGAAAAAACAAAAAAATGAATTAAAAAAAACAATGAAAATACAACATCACATGTTGCTAAATTTACACCCCTAAACACCCTAAATTTAAAAATCAAAGCCCTAGATAATGTTCTTATATATTCTCCTAAATTTTAGTTAGGGTAAGTTAGGTGATTATTAATACAAGTTAACTATCTCCTAAATAATCTTGTCCTTATTTTTATTTTAGGATCCAGTTATTCACTTCCTAAACAATCTTATTTTTGTTTTTTTGAAATTTGATTTGAATTCAAATTTACAAACATTTTTAGACACCTACATTCTTCGACAAATAAAAACATAAAAAGAGTTTATCTCATAATATCGTAAATAAAATGTTAACAAAAAAAAACTTTATTCCATAAGAGTGTTGTTAATAGACATTACAACTTTGAAATTGAAGTCATTTATAGTGTTCCTATATTTTCTTCTAAATTTTATTTAGATGTTTATTAATGTAAGTTAACCACTCTCTAAATAAATTGTTATATATTTAAATTAAGACATCTCTAATCACTTTTTATTACTTAGTCCGTCATTTTTATTTTTGATAGAAAAATAAGAAAAGGGCTCCTGGAGTGGTTGGAGAATCACAAGAGTGACTATAACGAATCCGGATAATCCCAAAGCAATAGCATGATGAAACAAAAATTATCACCGGGGGACTTAAAACATAATTTATGTTATTATAGAATCGATGAATTACGTAATTCGTTGTCTTTCTCACAAGATATTTAAGATATATGCCATAAATGTTTGATGTATGACATTTTAAATATTAAAACAAATCATACTAAAAAAAGACAACACTGAAATAATAAAACAGATCATATTTAAAAAAATTACAATAATAAAACAAATAATTACAATAATTAAAAAATAATATTTAAAAGAAAAGGACAAGATTATTAGAAAATGGTTAAATATGTCTTAAAACAACAATTAAAAGATGAATTCGGATAATAGTGTCTTTTTAGTAAACTTAGAATGTCTATTTAGCCATTACCTTTTCTTAAACAACGAACTCATACCCATCACCTTAAATTATACATCTTTGTCTTGAATAACCTCAACTCCAAAAAGGAAGAAACACCTTACACCCTTTACTTCTAACAGGCCGAAGGCCCCTTGCTTCCTAAAGTGTGGTTAGGTAAGCGAAAAAGTCACATATGGCCTAGAAGATATTCAAACCCTCTACCATGTTTCTATAAAAATTTTGACAAAAATATATTTATCATATATACAAAAGATTCTATATCATCCTACAAATGTTCATACTCCCCCTGTTACATACTTGATCAAGACAAATATCAAAATTAAGAGATAAGAGACGAAAGACTTTTACAACTATCAATCATTAAGTTATTAGGAGGAAATAGGATTTTTTCCATACTATAATACTCTGTTCTATGACTATGACCTTGAAGATTTCTTATCTTAGATTGCTGACTGCACAGTCATATTTATTTGATTTCTTATAGTTTATAAAAATGTAATGATCATTAATGTCATAGCAGGATTTGTGATATAGTTTAAGTATTAAAGTCATATAATTTGTATCATGCATCGTCAAGCTTGTATAATCTTCATCATAAAACCGATAGATAAATTATAAAAAACCCGAGGATTACGGATCCAAGATAGACAGACATCTTCAAGGTTCAATGGTCACCGACAAAATATAAAGTATGAAAAATTGCAGTCATCTGCAATGCAAAATAGACATAACTATGGTATCTAACAACATCAATGCGTCACAATGTGCAAATTTAAACAAATAGTTTTTTTTTAAGCAGGCGTAATCAGAAACCCGAATTCACAACCAACTGTGAGAAACGAGATAAACCAACGATAGTCATAATCAGGCAGCAGTGGTTTCGGCACCATCGTGAAGAGCACAGCACACAGTGGCTTTATGATGGCCCTGATAAACCCTTATATCTTCACCAGTAGACATCGACCATAGCCTCGCTGTTGTATCAGAAGAAGCTGAAACAAATGGGAAAATTGAACCCCATAAGTTTACATAACAGTAATTATTTATGGGTCCCACTTACAGGGTTGGAGCTATGGATTGCTAAGAGCTGAACCACTGAGCAATTTTTCGCATGATTTTAGTGCGATTTTAGTATAGTTTAGGTAAAATTTTAAGAACCCATAGATTTTGTTTACAAACATTATTGATTTTAGCTATAAACTATTTGAACCAATTGAGCTATATTTCTAGCTCCGCCCCTGCCCACTTGTAATGTTACCTTAAAAAGAATTAAACCATTTTATGGACAAATGGGTGGGTCTAGGTTGAATTATAAAAAACTAAGAGAACAGAGCAGATGGTTTGACCAAGTTAAGAGTCTTCCAGAATGGATTCAAAAAAGAAAAAGGAAAAAAAGTAAAGAAATTATGGGTCAGTCCAACCTCACCCAACCATGCTATTATTTTACTTGGTTCGACCCGACAAGTCAACTACTGTTAAAAAAATTTTATATACCTGTAATAAGATAAGCACCATCTACGGAAAACACACAATCCCACACCCAACGTTGATGTCCTGAAATATACAAACTAAAAATATTAACCAAAATAAACCATACAAATTCACAACAGTTTTAGTTTCTAATGTCAGCTCAACATACCAACAAGAGTTTTCTCCAGTGTGAAGCCATCTACATTCCATATCTTGACTGTACTATCAGAAGATGCAGTTGCCAGATACCTATTTCAACAATCATACCCAAAATATATATATAAGAAGCAACAAATAAAAAAAATAAAAAATTCCGTCCAAATTCTAACCGTTGAGGCTCACAGAACTCGGGTGAAAGGAGACATTTGAGGATATAACCATCATGAGCTTGTAGCTTGTGAAGTGGCTCAAAGTTGGTCATTGTCTGTGATGCAAAACGAGTGTGATCAGCATGCATTGCTCAGGTTGGTTAACGGGTGAAAAATGAATTCAGTTTGAAACGGGTAATTTTTCTGGTCAAAACAGATCGTGCCAGTTTGGGTTGACTCACCAACATTTTGTTTTGAATTTGATAGTTGAGTAATGCAGTAAATATGATTAACAACATTCGAATAATACTTTAGGCCACGTGCAACCTGTTTTAACTGTTCGTTCAGTTTCACTTTTGTGTATGTTTTAAATATTTTTGACCAGTTATAGTTGAAATTTAATTGAACTCGCCCCTTCCATTTAAACAGATTGAAAGTGGCATCCGGCCCAAAAACAAGACCTGTGTTCCGCGCAACAGCCTCCAAACATAACATGTTCCTTTATTGTTCGCAGCAACCACCAAGCTTCCATCCCACATGACTGTTAATGATCTCACTGCTGTATCAACCTCTGGCACCTAGGTATAACACACATTATACAAGAAATAAAGAATGAATGTGTTAGTTATGATTACAAAATCAATATTATTACGATAAGAATTTAATTCATTGAATGAAACCAGTGAGGAGGCTTTAAGCATTATAAATATTAAATACCCTTTGAAAAAGCACTAGAATGTTCTATTAATCAGCATTCTGAATCACTGTATTTGGCATTTCATTTGAAAACAACCAACATACTTGACAAAATGAATACAAGAGAAAAACACATCGTTCAATAGAAAATAGAAAAAACAAGAACACACATTTGAACTCTAGTGATGGAAAGATGGGGGTTGAGCACCTGGGTAATGAGTCAAAACAGGTTCTTGTTGAAATGGCTCAGGTTTAGTCACAGGTTGAACCAGGCAATGTAAGGTTAGGTTGACTTCCAAAGACATTTTGTTCACTTTTAAGCAATTGATGCGTCAATTATGACTAAAGAATATCATAATAGTAATAACTCAAATCTTTAAATAAGACAATTACGAGGTTGTATGCATTAAAAATAGACATTGAGTGACTTTAAACACATTTGACTTGTTCCCCTTGCTTAAAGGTTTTTGATTTGACCCGTTTTAGATAGATCATAACCCAAATTGACACATTCATAAGTACAGCGGTCACAAGTCTCATGTCTACTTTATACCATGAACTCCGGCAATACACTAAAAATAATAATTTCTTGTAGCACAGTCTTGAATAAATTGAAAGAAAAAAAAGATACAAGTTCTTAGAAATGATAAATGCGATAATTAAAACACAGAAAGTCATCATGTACCAGCTCACAGCTGCATGAATTTGCAGTCAAGTCCCATACACGAATATTACCATTTTGGTCCCCAGATATCAATTCAGTCTGCAGGGCGAACAATGAAACAAAAGAAAGAAAAAGAAAAAGAAAAAAAAACATTAGAAAATTCCGATTGATCAATAAGACAATTTTACAAAAAAAGAAAAAAGTAAAAGTAAATGTAACTACAAGAAACAACAGACACCTGATTTGGATGCAATACAACCGTGTTAACAGCAGCTCGACTTTCATATTCACGCTGGCACCCGGGCGCTCTAATGCCATTTCAAAAAAGAAAGATCAAGATTTCTAAGTTCGTACTAGTAACACTGGAAGTGGCAAAACGGATGGGTTAGGTAACAGGTCAAGAGCGGGTTGAGATTGAATCCGGTAAGATTATAGTAACGGGTGACTTATCATCCATTTCTTATGAAAACCTATGGGATAAATATGACAACAAAAACTATATTACTATTTTCTTTTTTAATAAAACAGTTTAGAAGGCTGTGTGCATTAGAAGTAATTTTTTAACCCCTTTTCAACCCACACTACTTTTAGCAGATTTCTTATTTGACCTATTTGAGATTTGAAATAACCCACACATTGACCTACATATTCTGCAAGTAAATAGGTCGAAATTGCCACCTCGAAACAAAGATGAACATTGAATGACCTCAAATCCCAAATCTTTACGGTTCCATCTTCCGATCCCGAGTACATCCATTTTCCATCACATTGAAACCCCACAGCCATAACGTTGTTCGTGTGTGAGTCATAGCTCATCACCTGTCATTATCACAAAGAAACCATACTAATTTACCCTGAACATGTGTATGTACGTGTGTGTATATACAAAAACAGGATAAATAAGAACTTGAATAGTGGCAAGAACAATAAGAAATAAATAATCGGACATGCATCTATAAATTTACTAATATCCGTGATTGTGCATGTTAATTAGAGTGCTTCTCGAGTTTTCGATCAATTCGGAGTGAAAAATGTCAAGAAAGCAACAGATGATAGAATGCATCAGATGCAAATGTAGATGCGTTGTGCATCTAAATGCATCATATACATTTTATGCATCTGCGAATTTCTTGACATTCTTCTGCTCAAAATTTCTAGAAGTTCATGAAACACTCTAATTAACATGCACAATCAAGAATTCAGTAAACTTGTAGATGCACATGACCCAATTGCTTAGTTCTTACCAATATTTAAGCCTTTATTGAAACCCTCCCATATAAATACACACGCAGATAGAGGAAGAGGAGGAGGAGGAGGAGGAGGAAGAAGGAGGAGAGAGAGAGAGAGAGAGAGAGTACGGGTTGAGGGCTGGTAGAGTTAACATCAAATAATCGAATATGTGGGTTCCCTGCAGCAGCCAAGTACCTTTTATCGGGGGTTATCTCAAGCCGGTTAACTTGCTGCACAACGACAAGGTTAAATCAGACAACAAGATTACAAAAACATACCTTTGTTCATGCCAAAGACAATATCTTCTTTAACTAAAATTTTCAATGGTAATGTTGACCAATTTACCCAATCATAATCACCAGTAATTAAATGTCTACCGATTTGCATCCAAAAAATTTCAGTTACATCACCTTCGTTGAAGTGCATTTCATATATATGGTAGATAGACAAACAAATTACTTGAAGAATATAACATGAATGAAGTAAAATGCAGTAAGACAGACACTTCAAAAAAAATATGATTTTGGGATCTTACAGATTCTGGGTACTGTATGGTTCGATAGCATCTCCCACTTTTGGCCTCCCAGAACCTAATGGTGTGATCATAGCTTGCAGTTGCTAAAATAACAGATGGTTGTGTCATAGTTTATCCCCTTGTAAAGTTCAAAACAAGAAAGTAAGTAATCTAAATATATAAGATAGATATAGTTGCACAAGTTATGAAGAAAAAAATGTCAAATTGGAACTAATACAGTCATTGCAAAAACCATTGACTTTGCCTACAGATGTCAATTTGGAACTAATACAGTCATTGCAAAAACCATCGACTTTGCCTACTTTCTCCAATTCCATTTATCCTTGGAATCTATGAATTGGATGCATAAATTTAGAAAAACAAAAACTAGGCTAGTAACTAGGAAAATGAATGAAACTATAATTATATTATTGCAAGAGAAGCTCATACTGCTTTAATCACTCGCACCAACCAACAATTTCTGGATACATCAATTAATCAATTATGATCCTCCATCTTTCAATTGGAACTTCAAAATCTTCGAAATCCGAAAAAAGCATATGTTGCTTCGCATGGGTTATTGATCTAATTCCCAAAATATTGATTCAACTGCGGAAGTAAAAAGAAGCAATAGTTTAAGTGATTGATTTATGGTGATTATTAGTAAATTGAACGCAAAACTGATTACTGTAAGTATTACCTTGTGATGGATTGGCGTCAAGATAGAACACAGTTGGTGGTTCGGAAATTTGAGTAGAATCGATGAAGTATCCAATTGAATAAACCTCAAGAATCTACACATACCCCGCTTTGAATTATCGTGTGCAGCGATGAAAGTCACGAGTACCGATCAGAAATTGTCACTATCTGCTTTTGAGGTAAAACCCTAAACTAGGGGTTGTTTACTTGTTTTACTAGAACGACAAGCTGATGAAATTGAGACTGACGAGTATAGTTTATACAAATTCTCAACCCATTAGATGATGTTTAGAATCAATTAAACAAGTTAAAAAGAGGACTTGATTCTACTTGCCCACCAATTAATCGGATAAATCAAGTAACAAATGGTGTTTTAAAATTCGGGCCGATCCGGGTTGAATTGGTTAATAAAAAGCGATTCAATAATGACCGGTTTATGTCTTTTTTTTAACTGAAATAAACTGGTCGGGTTTCCGGTTAACTTGGTTTTGGGTTTTCTTTAATCTTTTTTATTTTTTTTTATGATGATTAAGTGGATAAGAGATAAGACAGATTCGATATATCAATATTAAATCGATAAAATTCACAAAATAGAGAGACATACTTAAATATCAACGTTTATTACACTTAGTAATAAAAAACACTACTTGAAACTAACCAAAATTTGCGAAACTTATGACTCAGCTTAATCAAATACTTAGCTGATATAGATATGAGGAACATGTCACTCAGTTGTGCACTTAACTAATGACACTTACTCAATTCTCAAGCTGCTCAAACATTTAATGAAAATTATGGGTTAGGCATCACTAATTCACTTAACAGATATGTAAATATTTTATCATCAAGAAGTTTCGTAAAGAAAACCGCTAACCGGTCATTAGTGGAAATCCGTTTTCCCTTTTACCACAATGTCTATGATAAAATGATATCTTGTTTCAATGTGTTTGGTTCTTGAATGGAAGACTGGATTGTAGGTAATTGCAATAACACTTTTATAATCACAATATATTGGAGTTTGATGAACTTAACATCAGAATCCTAGAGCTGATGTTGCATCCACGGGATTTTAGCACAACAGTTTCCTGCAGCAACATACGAAGCTTCAGTAGTTGAAGTAGCCACGGGATTCTATTTCTTGTTTGTCCATCTTACTAACTTCCCATCAAGTGATTGACATCCACCTCTCGTACTCTTTCTGACCAGTTTGCACTCGACATAATCTGCATTAGAGTAGCCACTTGAAATGCAAATAAGAAGAATATCACATATATTTTATGCATAAACTATGATATATTACATGTCATAATTTCTCTTATATCAAGAGATAGAAGTTTTGCGTGAACAACCTAGTTGAGTGCTACTCGTAACTTATATCCATGAAGTCAACTAAATAAGAGTCATTCAAAGTTGTTCACAACGGTGTCTCTTGGATTTAGCTTCAGCCATTGCACTTTTATCCATTACATGAATAAATCACCAATCATTCGCAATAACTTTAAAACTTTTTTGTGGTTCCCATAACAACAAATAGCT